>JAOTON010000320.1:0-277909 GCA_034440635.1 Lepas anatifera
GGGCACGGAAAGACCTGTTGGTCCCGGAGTACCCCTTTTATAGACTGTGCGTTCAGTTCCAAATATATATTTACGATACAGAGTCCTCTTATGGTCACCGGGGGTATCGCCCTGTCCGACAAAAAAAACATGCTGGCAAGACATGGCCCTGACTGCGACCGAAAGATCTGTTAGTTACAGAGATCCCTGTTGACCTAAGATTGCCCTATTGATAACGAGGAGACTCCTGGTCCCAAAGGACCTGCTGAGCGTAGAGGGCCCTACTTGTCAAAGCATTCCCCGCTGGCACAGAGGGCATTCTCGGTGGCAGACAGAAGGCTCTTCTGACTGCATTGGGCCCTGCCGACCACGGAATGATGTGCTGGTCATGCTTGTCACAGAGGGCCCTGTTGAAAACAGGAGACCCACCTGATTAAAGAGTGTTCTTCTGCCCCTAGGGGACCCTGACGGTCACATATAGGGCGTCGCTTGCCGCAGAGGGTCACGCTTGTAACAGCAAGTCATGCTGGTCCCCGAGGTTTACGGTTGGTCATAGATTGGCGTAGCCCGGCTGCCCTTCGCGCGATCTTTTCCCTTCGGGTGTCTCTCATGCGACTGTGCTAGCCGCCCCACCCCTTTTCTACGTTTCTGTTCCTCCCTACTATAGTTTCATCACCCAATCAACTCTCCTTACCCGATCACCTAGGCATTTTCCAGCTCTATCAAACCGGCCGCAAACTCAACCTATCCAAGGTGATGATGTTAGAGATTGCACCTGACCAACACTGACCGAGCTTATCTATCACTGATCAACAACCGAGAGGGCTGGGTACATGGACGATCCAGGATTTCGATAAGGGGGAAGCGAAGTCTCCGGGGGCGGTCAGACTACCATTTGGGGTCAGCCCTTGGTATCATGGATCTTTGTGATGCTAATTTTGCGTATTTGTGATGCCATTTGAAAAAGTGCCGATTAAAAAAAACACGTTGCCAAGAAAAGGAAGAATTTCCAAAGTGCCTGTAGTTAAACAAGCAACAATGAAACAAGGCACCTTCTACCTGGATTACGTTTTGAAGCAGAATTTACGCAGAGACGGCCTTTGGAGATTTTGCGAACCAGTCGTTGCAGTTTACCTTGTCTGCACAGAGCGGATAGTGATAAATCCATAATATTCTACATAAGGCGAAACTTTTTGCTGTTTACAAACTTGTGCGAGAGGACGCAACCAAAATTATGCAGGTGCCTCCTGCCGAGCTCCTCAATGTTTTTCTTACACAGATGACGTGGGAATTTCGCATTGCTGTCTGGACACAGCCTTTCATTAGTGGCACTGCGAAAAAAACGCCTCGGCAAAATAAGTAAATGATCGAAGTCAACAGCTTATAGGGTTATCAATAGATCTGGAATGTCTTTTTTAAACACATTTAAGGGATATTGGTATATGTGCTCAAAATTTGCTTCACAAGAAACATTATTTTTACCAGTCCCCTATATTCCATCGTAGCATGTTCTTGATGCAAAAGACAAAACAACCACATATCGGACGGGCACACGACCACACATCAGATGGGCATGAATGCGCCCGGGGGGATCCTGCGTGGTAACGGAACAAAATGGCATCAATCGATACCCAAAGCATACATTAAAAGAACTCGGGGCAATTGTTACCACTCAAAGCTGAGAGCTGTCCATGTGCCATGGGAGTGCCATGTTGCAGTGGGATGCCCTAAGGCTGAAAAAGAGCGGTTAATCGTGAAATTTTGGGCACCCCAACACAAAGTAGAGGACATCCGAAGTTGAAGGCGGTACACGTAAAAGTGGGGCGCCCCAAGGCTAAGAAAGAACAGACAATTGTGGAAAATGGGCGCGCAATCATGCACTAGCGGGCAGTCAAAAGTGGATGAGAGCGATCAATTTTACGGTGGGCAGCTTTAGAGCTAAACGGGACGGTCAATCATGATACAGGGGTTCTGAACCACAAAGCGGAGGGCGGCCAGAGGTGAATGAGGGCAGTCCATGGTGAAGTGGGGTGCTCTAAAGCTGCACAAGAGCGGCCAGCAGTGGAGAAGGTGCGCGCAATCATACAGAAGAGAGCGGCTAAAAATGGATGAGGGCAGTCCACGTTGTAGTGGGGCACCCTAGGGCTGAAAAGCGGGTCAATTGTGAAAACGGGGAGTCCAGTCACAAAGTTAAGGGCGCCTGTAGGTAAATGACGGTGGTCCACGTCGCAAAGGTCCGCGAAGCGCTGAAAAAGGGTGTCCAAACGTGAAATATGGGGCTCCCAACCATAAAACAGAGGGGGTCCGGAGGTGAATGAGGAGTCCACATTGAAGTGAGGCGCCCTAGATCTGCAAAGGAGCGGCCAATAGTGGAGAACAGGAAAGGGCGGCCAAAGGTAGGCACGGGTGGTCCATGTTGCAGCGGGGCGCTCTAGAGCTGAAAAGGGCGGCCAATCGTGAAATATGGGCTCCTAACCACAAGGAAGAGGGCGTAAAAAAATCGATGAGGGTGGTCCACGTTGAAGTGTGACACCTATTAGTGACCCGGGGGCATGATATATGAGGGGGTGCTTAGGTTAATAAATGAGTCCAGCGGTGATTCAGCATGGGAGTGCCAAAAGTTCAGTGTGGTACAGTGGTACACCCTGTGGGACGCCGGTGGTCTATAGCCGGGGGAAGTGTGGTGAGTTAGTCAGTTAGTTATTTGGGCTTTCGGGCAAGGGATGGTAATGGTGATAGTGCATCGGGGGGACGCTGATACTTCACCGTGGCGATACCGAGACTGGAGTTATGGATACCGGTGCTGCAGGCAAGGGGCGCCTGCAGTACATAAGCGTGGAACCGACAGTGGAGCGTCTGTGGGAGCAAATAATCCATCATAGGGTCACTGGTAGGGTAACAACAGGGTAGAAGGGGGGTACACGAATAAGGCACTGGTTGGGGAACAGGGAGGAGAAGACGGTGCATGGGAAGAGCGCTGACGGCGCAATTTGGTCATCAAGGAGACACCGAAGCTGAAGTTTGGAGCTTCCGGTGATGCAGCTTGGGGGTACTCGCATTCAGTGAAATTTGTGGGAGCTGTCAAGGGGAGGCGCTAGTAAGACAACGGGCCACGTTTGGGATGCAAGAAATGCAAAGTAAAGAGAAACTGCATGGGGTTTCTGGCAGGGATGTGTTGGTGCGTTCGTGGAGCTAAGGATAGGCACCCATCACGCACCATGGAGGCGCTGGAGGCACAGGGCATGCTGTCAAAGTTGGGGCGCCCATAGTGGCGCGTGGTGGTGGGATGTGGTTGGGCGCCGGTAGAGCAAAAGTAAGATACCAATGATCCATCAAGCAATCAGCAGAAATATGTGGACGCCTATAGTGAAGTGTGGGGGCACCAATGGAGCGAAAGAAAAGCACCAATGTGTACCATGGGTGCCGCCAGACAGAGCGGTTTGTCGAAATGTGGGGGCGCTCCCGATGAGCCCACGGCGGGAAATGAAGGCGCCGGTGGAGCAAAGCACAGGCACCAATGATTCATTATGGGGGCGCCAGTGATACAGAACGATGTGTCAAAAGATGGTGGAAAGAGGCGGGGGAAGGCGCCCATAAAGCTAAAAGCAGACAACAATAATGCATCATAAGAGTGGGGCTCGAGTGGTATAAGAGGGGCTGTTGAAAGGTGAAGACTCCCTCAATGGGGCATGGGGGCGCCGTTTGATATTAAAAAGGAACGCACCAATTAGGCACCATGGGGGCGCCAGAGGCAAAGAGCGGGTCCAAAAAGCAGAGGGTGCCCACAGTGAAGCGTGGGGGCGCCGCCCCGGTGGAGTGCAAAGAAGACACCAATGATGCCCAATGGGGATGCCGGTGGTACATGCAGGGTTTCAGCACATGTGGCGCCCACAGTGACGCGTGGCGGCGCTGTTGAAGTAAAAACGAGACATCAATGCTACACCATGGAGGCGCCAGTGGTATAGAGCGGATTTTCCGAAGGAGGGGGCGCCCGTGGTGAGGATTGGGGCGCCAATAGTTTATAGCGGGATGCCAAGAAGTGGGAGAGCCCACGATGAGGCTTGGGGACGCCGGTGGAGTGAAACGAAGGCACCAATGCTGCCCAATGTGGGCGCCGGTGGTACATGCGGGGTTCCAAAGATGGGGCGCCCACAGTGACGCGTGGGGGCGCCGGTGGAGCAAAAACGAGACATCAATGCTGCACCATGGAGGCGCCAGTGATATTGAGCGGATTTTTAGAAGATGTGGGCGCCCGTAGTGAAGAGTGGGGCGCCGGTAGTATATAGCGGGATGTCAAGAGGTGGAAGAGGCTTGGGGGCACCAGTGGAGTGAAACGAAGGCACTAATGATGCACCATAGGGGCGCCGATGGTACATGCGGGGTTTCAAAAGATGGGGCGCTCACAGTGACGCGTGGGGGCGCCGTTGGAGCAAAAAACGAGACATCAATTCTGCACCATGGAGGCGCCAGTGGTATAGAACGGATTGTTAGGTGGGGGCGCCCGTAGTTGGGAGTGGGGATCCAGTAGTACATAGCGGGGAGACAGAGTGGGGGTTCCACTGGTATAAAACGGGCTGGTAAAGGGTGAATACCTCCTCAAAGAGGCATGGGGCGCCATTTGAGCAAAAAGGCACCAATGATGTACCACGGGGGCGCCAATGGTAAAGAGCGGCTCCAAAAAACAGAGGCGCCCACGGTGAAGCGTGGGGGCGCCGGTGGAGTGCACAGAAGACATCAATGCTGCACCATGGAGGCGCCAGTGATGTAGAGCGGATTTTTAGAAGATGTGGGCGCCCGTAGTGAAGAGTGGGGCGCCGGTAGTATATAGCGGGATGCCAAGAGGTGGAAGAGGCTTGGGGGCACCAGTGGAGTGAAACGAAGGCACCAATGATGCACCATAGGGGCACCGATGGTACATGCGGGGTTTCAAAAGATGGGGCGCTCACAGTGACGCGTGGGGGCGCCGTTGGAGCAAAAAACGAGACATCAATGCTGCACCATGGAGGCGCCAGTGGTATAGAGCGGATTGTTAGGTGGGGGCGCCCGTATTTGGGAGTGGGGATCCAGTAGTACATAGCGGGGAGACAGAGTGTGGGTTCCACTGGTATAAAACGGGCTGGTAAAGAGTGAACACCCCCTCAAAGAGGCATGGGGGCGCCATTTGAGCAAAAAGGCACCAATGATGTACCACGGGGGCGCCAATGGTAAAGAGCGGCTCTAAAAAACAGAGGCGCCGACGGTGAAGCGTGGGGGCGCCGGTGGAGTGCACAGAAGACATCAATGCTGCACCATGGAGGCGCCAGTGATATAGAACGGATTTTTAGAAGATGGGGACGCCCGTAGTGAAGAGTAGGGCGCCGGTAGTATGTAGCGGAATGTCAAGAGGTGGAAGAGGCTTGGGGGCGCCGGTGGAGGGAAATGAGGGAACAATTGATGCCCAATGGGGGTGCCGGTGGTACATGCGGGGTTCCAAAGATGGGGCGCCCACAGTGACGCGTGGGGGCGCCGTTGGAGCAAAAACGAGACATCAATGCTGCACCATGGAGGTGCCAGTGGTATAGAGCGGATTGTTAGAAGGTGGGGGCACCCATAGTGGGGAGTGGGGAGAGAGAGTGAGGCTTCCACTGGTATAAAACGGGCTGGTAAAGGGTGAAGACCCCTCAGTGAGGCATGGGGGCGCCATTTGGGCAAAAAAGCACCAATGATGTTCCACGGGGGCGCCAATGGTAAAGAGCGGCTCTAAAAGGCAGAGGCGCCCACGGTGAAGTGTGAGGCGCCAGTGAAGTACACAGAAGACACCAATGATGCCCAATTGGGGCGCCGGTGGTACATGAGGGTTCCAAAGGTGGGGCGCCCACAGTGACGCGTGGGGGCGCCGTTGGAGCAAAAACGATACATCAATGCTGCACCATGGAGGCGCCAGTGGTATAGAGCGGATTTTCCGAAGGTGGGGGCGCCCGTGGTGAGGATTGGGGCGCCAATAGCTTATAGCGGGATGCCAAGAAGTGGGAGAGCCCACGATGAGGCTTGGGGGGCGCCGGTGGAGTGAAACGAAGGCACCAATGATGCCCAATGGGGGCGCCGGTGGTACATGTGGGGTTCCAAAGATGGGGTGCCCACAGTGACGCGTGGGGGCGCCGCTGGAGCAAAAACGAGACATCAATGCTGCACCATGGAGGCGCCAGTGATATAGAGCGGATTTCTAGAAGGTGGGGGCGCCCGTAGTGAAGAGTGGGGCGCCGGTAATATATAGCGGGATTTCAAGAGGTGGAAAAGGCTTGGGGGGCGTCGGCGGAGTGAAACAAGGACACCAATGATGCACCATGGGGGCGCCAGTGATGCAGGGCGGGTTGTCAAAATGTGGTATTTGCATGCAGCAGAATTACCAGGGGGCGCCAGTATTTCCGTTTGGCATGCAAATGTGGAGCAAATGGAGACGGCCCCCGGGGTGCCTTAGTGCCGAGGGGGCGCCTTACCAGCGAGGGGGCCGCGGCCCCCGCGGCCCCCCTAAATCCGCCCCTGCCACCATGTTCTTGCCTTACACCAGTGTGCAAAGTACGGCATTTTCGTCGATATCTTATCGGTGCAAGTGCCCTTGGAGACAGGACCGACTGGTGCAAATTTTATCAACCTAGTGCGAACTTGCAAGGTTAGTGGCACTTAAACTAAACAAATAATGGCTGAATGGCTATTAACCCTTGCCCCGGTGGCGGGTACGAGCCACCTTCGCCCTGGTGGGGGGCTAAAAAGACCCCCCCACGATCTCAAAAACTAAGAGAGCTAGAAAAAAGCGCAAAACGGCAATCGAAAGCTCTTCAAAAATGATATCGAAAATACTTCGGTCATTTTTCTTGTCAGGTCAATATCAAGGTCACCAGAGGTCAAAATAGGTCAAAATCGCTAATATGAGGTGTACTAAGAAAACCTCATATATCTCAGAAAACTATGATAGCTAGAAACATTTTTCTAACACCATTCGAAAGCTCTTGAGATGCGCTTTCATTACAGTGTCATTCATTTTCGTGTCAGGTCAAAGCCTAGGGAGCTACAGGTCACTAACTATTGGGCATATTGTTGGGAATGTCCATAGCCACCCATGCATAAGGGCGTTTACTTTTTCGCTAATAGCTTCCAAACCAGACAAGATACAGCCATAGTTTATACACCATTGCAATCCTCTCGTCAATACGAATCGAATGATATATGATATTGCTATGCCAGGTCAAATTTAAGAATTTGACCTGACCCAGGTCAACGGTCTGACCCAACTTGACCTGGTATAGTCATGATGTATATCATTTGACTTCCAGTGACTATACAAACACTTCGGTGACAAAATAAAAGCTCTATCTTATTTTATTCAAAATTAATAGAGAAAAACACCAAAAAATGCTTATTTGACCTAAGGTGACCTTTTAAAGGTCACAAGTCAAAAAGTTTGCCATCAGCTTCAGAAATTGGCTAAGAGCAAGTCGCAACCAATGTTTGAAGTTGCTTCAATCCATACTTACTGAGAAAAGCTCATTTCGTGATTTTCCCCATGTATTGACAATGGGGAGGTCATGCTCGGCACATGACCTTAGGTCACCAATATCAAAAATCCCGGAACAAATGTTGTAGCTCCTGGTGGGCCCAATATGTGGTATGAGTTTCAACTTGATCGATTAACCCTTCTTTTAGTTATGCGGTCCTAAGTATTTTTTGAGGTGAGGTCACTTCACCTGGCCTGGTGACCTGACCTGATATGACCTTGAGCCAAAATTTTCAGGAAAGATGTAAAAATGATGGATGAACAGCTAGACCAAGTTTGGCGGCGCTGCGCGCCGCCGTTTTTTGGTCACTTCGGAAAAACCCGAGGGGGGTCTAAAAGACCCCCCCCACCCGGGCGAAGGTTAACACGCGCATTGACGGGGGGCGGGTACCCGCCCCCCTCGGGTTTTTCGGAGATAGCAGAAAAACGGCGGCGCGTAGCGCCGCCGTACTTGGTATACCTTTTCCCTCATCATTTTTACAACTTCTGTGAAAATTTTAAGGTTAGGTCATCTCAGGTCAGGTCACCATTACAGGTCAAGTGACCCGACCTCAAAAAAAGTTTAAGATAGCATAAGTCGGAGCAGGGTGTACATATCCGATTGAAACTCATATCACATAATGGCCCCACCGAGTTCTCTAAAATATGTTCCGGTATTTTTGATATCGATGACCTAAGGTCAGGTACGAGGCATGACCTCTCCATTGGAAATACATGGGAAAAATGGTTTTTACGGAATAACTCAGTAACAGATGGCGATAGAGCATTTATTTTAGCTGCATTAGACTCGCCTGGGCTTTGCGGCTCTAATGATATGCATTTTATATAATTTGACCCTGACCTGACCTCAGGTCAGGTCAAATCCTTGATTTGACCTAGCAAGGTCAAATTATATATCATTCGATTCGGCTTGCTAAGAGGATTCATATAGTTTAAGTCGTTTTGCTCTATCTTTACTTGTTCAGATTTAATGGCCGAAAAACTGAATTTACATGTTATCCCTATGACGGGCATGTTTTGACCTCTCGTGACCTTAAATGTGACCTGACAAAAAAATGGTTCAAATGTTTTCGATGGAGAAGTGGATGGGCAGCCCAACGCCGTTTACCGTTTTTCGCTACCTACCGTGGTTCTCGAGATCTTAGGGGGGCGGGTACCCGCCCCCCGTCAATGCAAAGGTGGCTCAGACCCCCGTCAATGCGCGTGTTAAGACACAGGAGGGGGCCTTATAAAAATTCCTTAACTAACTGACTAATGATTGAGGTAGCATTGCATTGTAGGGGTAGGAATGGGTGCATTTTTTCCCTCGTATGTGCCAGATTGATGTGCCAGATTGGTGCGAATTTTTGGAGGCTGGTGATGCAAGAATTTTAGATGGCTGGTGCGACTCATCTGGCATGCTGCCGTACTTTGCAGACTGGGCCTTATAGCTGGACATATAACTGGGTGACCAAGTAGGCCTGTTATTTATAAATTTAAAAGTCCCTGAAATGAGAAATAGGAAAATTTTAAGGATGCTCTTAGTAGGCACAGAAAATAATTTGAGCTTTCATTTGGGGTGCCACAGCAGTGACAGGTCCAAGGGATCCCTGAACTCAAGTTCAGGACCCCTTAAGTTTGAAAGGATTAACCCTATTTCCGTCAGGCTCCCGGCTACCCCCTATTTCCGGCAGGGGGGCAATATCGGCCCCCCTAAGATCTCGTAATCTAACCGGCCGATTTTGAAAATTCAAAGTGCTATAGATTCCCCTGACGCTAAACTTTATTTTGAAAAAAGAAAATTTCAAAATTTTGATTTTTAAGGAGAAAGTCGTGCAAAATATACAATTTTTGAGTATTTTTTTAGATTTTCCATAACCCTTGTCTCTGTTGTACGATTTTCACAAAACTAGTTCAGATTTACAAATAATTGACCCAAAATTGTCATATACTCGAGTTACGCAAAAATTCGAAATTCAATGGCAGTTCCAGGACCAGGACTATGAGGGGAAATATATACAACCTAAAAAGTTTTTGTTACGCGGATTAGTAGCCGTGATATACTGCTTGGCATCTTTGACACATAAATAAATGAAAAAAGTGAAAAACTTATCAGGGGCGGATGCAGTAAGGTAAAACAGTGGGGTAAAATACATACCAACAATATGCGAGTGGTATGCATGAGTATATTAGTCCCTCGACTAGTTGAAATTTATTTCTGATAATTTTTACCCTCCCATGGCAGCTCTGGGAAAGGGGGTGACATAGGCGGATCAAGGACTCTCGTCGTGGGGGGGTGGGGGTGATTGGAAACACATTTTTAATATACAACGATATTGAGTCGCGGCGGTGATACTGGCTGGGAATATGCATTTTGAAAATGTGTAGTGACTGGACACGCCTCTGGTAATCTAGAATTTGGTTATAACTATTTTGAATTTTCATATACCCAATTGTATTCGCCCTGACACGGCTGTAAGCAGTCTTCTCACTTACTAACGATTAGTCCTTCTTGATAACATTCCCCCATTTTGAACTGCTGTAACCGCCCCTGATGAATACAAATAGTGACAATTGTGAATGCACTATCATCTCACATAAAAAATGATATAATAAAACCATATAACTGGTATCAGGATCAGCAGAGACGGCTTCCTTTTACAAAGAACCCATCGCATACGATAATACTTGGTTTGTGGATAGAACCTCCCCAAAAACCCAGCCATAGCTCCGCCCCTGGTAAATATATAATATTGACAATTTCAGAACACCTGCCTGTACTAGTTTTAGGAAAAGTCAGGAAGTTTCAAAGTTCTATCGCAAGCCGTTTCGGAGATATTCTTGAAAAACCTTAGGGGGGGCAATATTAGCCCCCCCTGCCGGAAATAGGGTTAAGGGCGGCCTGAGGAAAAGGGTACCCCAAAACTGATTAAACCAGGTCTGTGAGGCAGAAAATACCTTGCTACTGCCCCCACCACTAGAATACAAATGATGGGGCTACAGATGGAGCTTTGAAGTTTAGAAGTTGTGAAAAATGGCATTAAAGGTGCTGAAAACAGGTTTTGTTGTGCTAGGTTGGCTCACATCATGTTCTGTATGGCATGTTCTGTATTATTATCTCAAGTGGCAATATAAATGAAATGTTAAAAAACTTTTTTATTGTTTCACTAGGTATCTATTAATTGATTTTGTATATGACTAGTGTTTTATTTACACAGATGCACAAAGACATGTGAATGATCATAATAAACATGTTGAGCTTCAATATTTGAAGCAGGGTATAAAGTATGATTTCCTGTTTCTGCTTCAAAGATAAATGTCCTCTAAAATTTTAAGAACAGGAATAAGCCAGGTAGAAAGAACAAAAGATTGTTTCATGGCCTAAAATATTGTTCTGGAAAATGGTCTCATGCATTCCCATAATTGGGAATGGGTGTTCCCATCTATGGGTCAAGCATTCCCATTTATTGCACTGTTACCATTTTTAAGTCACACCAACCACAGTTTTCTCCCACTGATTGATGATGATAGCCACCCTTTTGGGTGAAGTGTGCCCTTTTGGTTGACAGCATGCAATCTCAGAGGGCTGCCCCTTACTAAAATCCTAGATCCATCTCTGTGCATTGGTACCCCATAAGGGATATAAATGTGCATTCCTGCACAGCACAAATATGTGATAAACAATTTCCAATTTGCCAGAAGACTCCACTGCAAGGACAATGGTCCAATCCAAGTCTGCCAAACATAGAACAAGCTGTGTCTTTTGCACAGATGGATGCACACTGGGTGATCAGGGTATATTTGTATGTTTTTTAACTGACTGGTTATATGCATCCAAGTTTCTGATATCTTATATTTTTGTCACAAGAAAGTTGATTCGTTTTGTTTTCTCTAGTATGGATGAAATATGGAAGCACTGCCACAGAGGTACAGCAGAAATATCACAGAGAGATTGTGTCCACCACAAAAGAACAGGTTGCTGAAATGCAAACTGTTCTTCTCAGTACCCAATCCTGGTCCAAATAGGTCATCAGCAACTATTCTGGAAACTTTTTCAGTCCTGATTATTAATGCTAAAATGCATCAATTAAGAGCTTTGGAAATAGTTATCATGGGAATGATGTCATGGAAAGAAAACAAGGTTATTCCCAAGAGACAGCATTGCTATTGCCTTGAGTAGAACCATGTTCAACAATGGAGCGAAAATTGGGCCTCATCTTAGCAATGGTTGATATTTTCCACTGCACTTCTGAGGAAATGTTGCCAATGAATAATGTTTGAATTATTTATTTGAAATGTTACAGGAATTTGTCTGATTTCTGGCGCCTCAAGGTGAAGAATCACAAGTATTTCACGACGCATGTATGTACATGAAAACATTTTTCTCTAGTTAAATGAAACATCAGAACTGTTTCTGAGGCTCTTTTTAAGGTGCTACAAACCCTTTTATTTGTCTCTAAGATAAGGCCTAACAATTTTTCACATCGATGGACACAAAATAAAACCATTATTGATGAGAGAACAACAATGGTGCATCAATCATGGTTGTATCTTGCTTGGTATAGAAATGATGGGCGAAAATGTTAATGCCCAGGGGCGCACCCACGGATTTTTTACAGGGGAACGGACCCGGGCTGGTGCTGACCGGGGCAGGGGAATTGTGAGCATATTTGGTACCGGACAGCATTAACACGCGCATTGACGGGGGGCGGGTACCCGCCCCCCTCGGGTTTTTCGGAGATAGTAGAAAAACGGCGGCGCGTAGCGCCGCCGTACTTGATATACCTTTTCCCTCATCATTTTTACAACTTCTGTGAAAATTTTAAGGTTAGGTCATCTCAGGTCAGGTCACCAGTACAGGTCAAGTGACCCGACCTCAAAAAAAGTTTAAGATAGCATAAGTCGAAGCAGGGTGAACTTATCCGATTGAAACTCATATCACATAATGGCCCCACCGAGTTCTCTAAAATATGTTCCGGTATTTTTGATATCGATGACCTAAGGTCAGGTACGACGCATGACCTCTCCATTGGAAATGCATGGGAAAAATGGTTTTTACGGAATAACTCAGTAACAGATAGTGATAGAGCATTTATTTTAGCTGCATTAGACTCGCTTGGGCTTTGCGGTTCTAATGATATGCATTTTATATAATTTGACCCTGACCTGACCTCAGGTCAGGTCAAATCCTTGATGTGACCTAGCAATGTCAAATTATATATCATTCGATTCGGCTTGCTAAGAGGATTCATAGAGTTCTAGTCGTTTTGCTCTATCTTTACTTGTTCAGATGTAATGCCCGAAAAACTGAATTTTATATGTTATCCCTATGACGGGCATGTTTTGACCTCTCGTGACCTTAAATGTGACCTGACAAAAAAATTGTTCAAATGTTTTCGATGGAGAAGTGGATGGGCAGCCCAACGCCGTTTACCGTTTTTCGCTACCTACCGTGGTTCTCGAGATCTTAGGGGAGGCGGGTACCCGCCCCCCGTCAATGCGAAGGTGGCTCAGACCCCCGTCAATGCTTGTGTTAATGACGATGAACCGAAAATTTTGGGGAGACCTCCCCCTGGTTGGCCAACAGGAGGATGCGTAGGTACCCCGTCCCACCGCTTTCGGCGCCCATTTAATTGCCCTTGTGTACGGGCAGTGTATCATCTTTGACCTCGATTGACCTCCAAACAGACTTAGCCTAAGATTAGTGGGCACTATCGATACGTATTCATGACTGCGTAGTGCGTATAAATGACTGATCACTATCCAACATTGGCTTTTAGGTCCGACATATCACGCCCAATGCGAGCGTTCTTCCTATTATAACTTGAAGCTACGTGATATCATCCACAATATTCAGTGTCCTGTTGCGCCCTAGCCTTTGAACCGATATGAAAATGGATGTTGCTTTAGTGAAAGAGCTGGTCCGGCTCTGTCGAATAGCGTTGAGGAAGTGGTTCCGGCTATTTTGCGTACGGAGATAAGCAAGGTTTTATAGAGCACTGCATTTGATACATTTTGACGTATATGAATTATTCCCCTCTAGTGACCACAGTATTGACCTTCCGCAAAAAGTCCGGGAGTAACGCCGACTGCATTTCCGACGACCTTTCGATCGCTTTTTCCGCTTCTATCTTTCTTTGATTCCGAGATCGAGGGTGTCATTTTTAACCCCCTCCCACCAGGGGGGGGGTCATAGGTGATTTATGCTGGTCACCGGGGCTAGGGTTAAGGGCCAGCATGTATAATTTTGTTGCTTTCAGATCATAACTTTGACTTTAATACTGAATACCAACTGAGCTGCCACCCCGGTAGCTCAGTTGGTAGAGCGTTGGGCTCCGGCCCGCTGCTCAGAAGCATGCAGTGGCAGTGCATGTCCAGGCTTGGGATCGGTTCCCCTGAGGCGCTCCGGCGCTCAATAGTTTACCCGACGTACAGGTCGGCTGGCAACGGACTGGTGAGAGGGTGACCTGAGCGGGGCGGCCGTCCCTGAGCTTTGTGGGACGTTAAACTTTGGCTTCTAAATCAACCCTTCATTGTGGGTGTTGCTCGTTCGGGTGTTGGGGTCGGGGTCTCCGTGACAAGTCCTCTGATGACTTTAGTGAGACTCCGACTCCAGCAGTCGAACTGAGAACAACTTGACAAAATTTATTAAAAAAATTATAATCTCATGAAATCACTTAGGTAATGACTTGATTCTGGCTTAGGTCATCGATATCGAGAAACCCGATCTATATTTTATAGGTTTTTATATCTATATTTTATCGAAACCTTCCTCCTTGCACTCGCCAAAGCTTCCCTATAGCCATATTTATACCACTTTAAAGACGGATTTTGTAATACATGTAGTATTAGGTTCGGCGACCATCTAAGAGGCTTGGATTTTAGTTGGCGACCACAAGCTCACTTTTTAGACCCCTGCACATTTAACAGAATTTAATAGCGCGTCGATTGGTGAAGACTTTTTGAAAATCGACCCAACATTTTTTTACTTATAGGCTTTCAAAGTCAGACCTGCATTTTGAGATCGCCGTAAACGCGCGGTCGGACCAGTTAGCTTGCATTGAAGACCGAGTGGTGACGTCATAATGTCATATAAGCGGGACTATATGTCAAGGTCACTTCACATGAAAGTAAAGGTCGAGGTCAAATGTCACAGGTCAAGGTCATATCTGCACTTTCAAGGTCACTGACCACTGTGCGTCCGGCCAAATGACGTTACCCCGTCTGACATATATTATGCTATGACGTCATCGGTAAGGTACCCCAATACAAAGGTCAGGGTCAAATGTCAAGGTCAAAGGTCATTGGGAAAGGTCAATCCTCATTTCCCGTCAAACAATGGCTACAGTGTTAGTCAAAGTGTAAATAATAAGTAGTATACCATATGGTGACCTTAAAGGTCAATGACCTTGAATGACCTTGACCCAAAAGTTGTGGGGAAGCCTTTTTGAGACCTTTTCTCTATGAACCTTGTCCGCCTTTAGCTTATTCCCACCATTTTCCTGCATAATCACAGCATTTACCAATCGATCCCAGCATGGCCAATATTTGACCTTTACGACCCCGTTTGGCCTTGAAGATATTGACCTAGGTCAATGAAAATTGGTCATCATGTAGACCACCATAGCCCCCACCCACCTACCAAGTGGCGTTTTTCTAACCCTCTTAGTTTCCGAGATCTTAGGGGGGCCTACCAGGCCCCCTCCAGTGCGCGTTAGTGCCAGACCCCCTTCCAGTGCGGGTGTTAAGCTAGAGCATTGAAACAAACACCATCGTGTATGTCTCATCACTAGCTTTCATCTGATATACAACAAAGTCACTTTATGACCATTGCTGACCTCATGTCATATGAGGTCATGAGGTGAACTCTGGAGGTCAAACCACTGGCGGGAGGTCATTACGTTCTACATAACGAAGAAAGGTCTGGTATTTTCCTATCCAATGTAGTTTACCAGATCTCAATAGCTCTAATGGCATAAGAGTTATTCCCAGTTTTCTTAACACGCGCATTGACGGGGGTCTGAGCCACCTTCGGATTGACGGGGGGGGCGGGTATCCCCCCTAAGATCTCGAGAACCACGGTAGGTAGCGAAAAACGGTAAGCAACGATGGGCTGCCCATCCACTTCTCCATCGAAAATATTTGAATAATTTTTTGTCAGGTCCCATTTACGGTCACAAGAGGTCAAAAACAGCCGTCATAGGGATAACATGTAAATTCAGTTTTTTCGGTCATTACATCTAAACAAGTAAAGAGAAAGAAAAACGTCGTGAACTATATGAATCCTCTCAGCAGGCTGAATCGAATGATGTATATTTTGACCTTGCTAGGTCAAATTAAGGATTTTAACTGACCTGAGGTCAGGTCAGGGTCAATTTATATAAAATGCATATCATTAGAACTGCAAAGCCCAGGCGAGTCTAATGCAGCTAAAATAAATGCTCTATCACCATCCGTTACTGAGCTATTCCGTAAAAAATCATTTTTCCCATGTATTTCCAATGGAGAGGTCATGCCTCGTACCTGACCTTAGGTCATCGATATAAAAAATACCGGAACATTTTTTAGAGAACTAGGTGGGGCCATTATGTGATACGAGTTTCAATCGGATAAGTTCGCCCTGCTCCGACTTATGCTATCTTAAACTTTTATTGAGGTCGGGTCACTTGACCTGTACCGGTGACCTGACCTTGGATGACCTAGCCTTAAAATTTTCACAGAAGTTGTAAAAATGACGAGGGAAAAGGTAGTCCAAGTACAGAGGCGCTACGCGCCGCCGTTTTTTGCTGTCTCCGGAAAACCCGAGGGGGTGGGTACCTACCCCCGTCAATGTGCGTGTTAAGCATTGCATATTTGAGCGAAAAGAGCCTATTGTGACCTAACTTGACCTCTGGAGGTCAATCCATTGACCTGAGCGCGTAAACATGAGAAGTAATTTCTTACTAAATTTACGCGAGCTTTTTAATGCACTTTGCAGATTTGCGCTAACTCCCATATTTTCGGAGTTAGAGGAGGGTATCGATGGCCCCCGGTGGGGCGAAGGTGGCGCCGGACCCCCGGTGGGGCGCGGGTTAAATCTCTAAATGCAGTCCAGTTCCATCTAGGCTCAACGGCGTAGGGCACTAAATTTCGAGCGGCACGGCCCAGAGAGGATACACCACCTGGTACTTAAAAGGGCACCCCGGCAGTGATGGGGGTGGGCACGTGCCCCTGTGCCCTCCCCCTCCCCCCCGGCTGTGCCCCTGTTCTTAACACCTGCACTGGAGCCCGCACACACCCGCACCCCCCGCACTCTGGCACTAACGCGCACTGGAGGGGGCCTGGTAGGCCCCCTAAGATCTCGGAAACTAAGGTGTGTAGAAAATGCAATTTGGGAGGTGGGTGGAGGCTATAATTATCTAAATCATGAACAATTTTCATTGACCTGGGTCAGTATCTTCACGGTCGAACGAGTTCATAACTGTCAAATATTGGCCATGCTGGGGACCGATTGGTAAATGCCGTGATTATGCGGGAAAATGGAGGGAATAAGCTAAAGGCGGACAACGGGCATAGCGAGAAGGTCCCAAAAAGACTTACCTACAATTTTGGGGTCAAGGTCATTCAAGGTCATTGACCTTTAACGTCACAATATGGTATACTACTTATAATGTACACGTTGAATAACAGTATAGCCAGCGTTTTGGGGGAAATGAGGATTGACCTTTCCCAATGACCTTTGACCTTAACTTTTGACCTCGAAGATTTGACCTTGACATGTGCATTGGGGTACATTATCTATGACGTCATAACATATATACGTTAGACCGGGTAATGTCATTTGACCGGAAGCACTGTGGTCAGTGACCTTGAAAAGCAAATATGACCTTAACATGTGACCTTTGTCCTTGAAATTGACCTTCATGTGAAGTGAACTTGACACCAGGAGTAGAAAACCCACCAACTCACCAACTAGGGACAGCGACAGACCCTGAACATTGAAACTATCAAGTGCGACAGGAAATATATACAATACCAGAACAGTTAGATCCATACATGTATTTCGTACACTGATACACTTGGAATAAAACCATTATGCTAGACTGCGTCAAGTTCTCACCCGCCTTAACCCGCGCCCCACCGGGGATCCAGCGCCACCTTCGCCACACCGGGCCGTCAATTACCCCCTCTAACTCCAAAAATATGGGCGTTAGTGCAAATCTGCAAAGTGAAATCGAAAGCTCGCGTGAATTTGGTAAGAAATTACTTCTCATGTTTTAGTGTTTAGGTCAATGGTTTGACCTCCAGAGGTCAAATTAGGTCCAGATTGGCTATTTTCACTCAAATATGCAATGCTTAAGCAAGCTGGGCATAACTCTCATGCCATTAGTGATATTGAAGTCTGGTAATGTATATTTGATCGGAAATTGTCAGTCCTTTTTCCGCTATGTGGAACGTAAAGATCTCCCGCCATTAGTTTGACCTCCAGAGGTCACCTCGTGACCTAAGATGACCTGAGGTCACAAAAGGTCAGAAAGTAAGCTTGCCGTATATCAAATGAAAGCCAGTGACAAGACAAACACAATGGTGTTTGTTTCATTGCTCTAGCTTAATTAGGTCAAAAGTTATTGTGAAAATACTGTTTTTGACCCCCGATGACCTTGGATGACCTTGGAGAGGTCAAAGGGCAAATATGGCTCCTGGAATCCGTGAAAAGGTGTCCAAGAACGCTTTTCTGATCAAGCTGAGCATTTTCAATCGCTTTTGTGACTTTTAGATCATAAGATAGCTTTTCCCATGCTTTTTCAACGGGAAAGGTCACCTCGTGACCTGACCTCAGGGCACGAAATAAGAAAAATCCCGGATATACACGTTGTAGACCCTGGAGGGGCCATAAAGTGTAGGAAGTTTCAAATTGATCGAATTCGAAATGTAGCTCTTACAGAGCTCTAAAATTGAAGTGAGGTGACCTTGGTTGACCTCGTCTGGTGACCTGACCTTGGGTGACCCGCGTTAAAAATTTTAGGGATGGTGGGAAAATGATGCAGTGAGAGGTAGAGCCCTCACCCGCGGTGCTGCGCCTCTTCGTTTTTCTGCTATCCCGGAAAAACCTTAGGGGCCATCGATGGCCCCCCACCGGTGGGGCGAGGGTTAAGGAGGCGAACCTGACGGTCAACAAGGACAAGTCGGTCCTTAAGGAGCAGTCCATCGAGTTCTGTGGCGACAGGCTGTCTGCAAGTGGGGTATCACCACTCCAGTGCCAGGCTGAAGCGGTACGGGACGCTCCGTCGCCCACGACGCAGAAAGAACTCCGCAGCTTTATTGGCCTTTGCGGCTGGTTCACTCGATTCATACCCAACTATGCTACCATCATCCTGCCTATGTTGAAACTTATACGCAAGGATGCTGACTTCCAGTGGACGACCGAAGTGAGCGACAGTTTCAAGAAGATCAAGAGCGCCATCACCAGCGACCTGTCTGTGATCCCTTTCTCTCCGTCGCGGGAGACATTCGTCACTACAGACGCATCCGACAAGGGCTTGGGTGCCATGTTGTCCCAGGTTGACGAAAATGGTGTGGACCGCGCAGTGGCGTTCTGGTCGAGAGTTCTCACCGGCGCCGAACAAAGATACTCGGTATCTGAGAAGGAGACACTGAGCGCAGTCAGTGCTGTAGAGTGATGGAAGGTCTATCTCTGGGGGCACCAGTTCGTCCTCCAAACTGATCACTCCGCGCTGCGGACGTTACTGTCGCCCAACTTCTCGGGAAGGGCAGGGGCCCGTATCGCCAGATGGCAGGCCCGTTTGATGCCTTACTCGTGCACAGTGACATACATCCCTGGCGCGAAGCTTCCCGTTGCAGACGCCCTCTCAAGAATGCCGGTGCATGGGGAGGCCTTGTTCGAAGACGAATAGGAAGAAGTCGTCGCGTTCATCAGTGAGGAGTATTCTGAGACCCTTTTCGCCGACGAACTTAAGAAGGCTGCAGCGATTGATGAGGAGATCGGCGAGTTTCAACACCAGTTCAAGTCGGGGTGGCCGGAGTCACCCAAGTCGTGCACAGACAGCATGAAGTCGTACTTCGCAGTACGCCACGAACTGCACTTGAGATCCGACGGCGTGGTGATGCGAGGTGCACAACAAGTCATCGTCCCGTGAAGCCTACGGGGGCGCTACCTCAAGCTGCCTCATGCACAACGCATGGGAATAGTACGGACAAAGCAGTTTCTACGCGATTTAGCCTGGTAGCCAGGGATGGGCAAGCAGTCGAGGCGATGATCAACAACTGTGGCGTTTGTCAATCAAGTGATCGAGTGATGACAGAACAGGTTCACTTTGCGCCACAAACGATCGTTCCCATGCCTGAGACTCCGTGGAGCAAGTTAGGAATCGATGTGGTAGGTCCCATCGCCGGTTGACCTCAGTCGGCGCGTTTCGCTATAACGCTTGTCGACTACCACAGCAAGTGGGCCGAAGTGGCTTTGACCTCACAAGTTGATTCGTCTCAGGTGGTCAAGTTCTTGTCGCAGATATTTGCGAAGGAAGGATACCCTGAGGAAATCGTAAGTGATAACGGACCTCAATTCATCAGCCGCGAATTCACACAGTACTTGCTCACCCGAGGGATCAAGCATCACCGTTCATCATTGTTCTGTCCGAGGGGAAACAGCACTGTCGAAAGGTTGAACAGGACACTGAAGTCATGGGTCCGAGACAGAACAGAGGCGTCGCCCAGCATCAGTGACAACATCAGGATAAAGTTGGCACAGTACCGAGCCACGCCGCACACGACGACTGGCGTGTCGCCATCCGAACTACTCCATGGCAGAAGAATGCGCCTGCAGCTCCCTGTCCTGGGTCGTAGGAAGGATTCGGAGGCGAACCGCAAGAAGAGGAAGCGAGTATGCCGTCGCCAGAACCGCAACAAAGACGAGTTCGACGAGCGACATCGAGCAGTCCCCACACGGATACAGGTCGGCAACAGCGTCTGAGTCAAACACCCAGTCCACGCTACAAAAACAGAACGTCGGTTCACCTCACCCAATAAAGTGCATGCAAAACTGGGGCCAGCAACATTCAGACTTCAGGATGACAGCGTCTGGAACGCTGCACACTTAACGCAAGTTAACAGTGTTCCGTCTCGGCACACTCAGGATGATAACCCAACGGCCCAGCCTTCAGTCATAAGCCACCACGAACCACGAGTGGCCCGACCAGACTCACCTGAGCTCTGGCCAACAGAATCACCTTATCAATCCCGCACGCAAACCTCAACACCGCATGTACAGCAGACTGAGTCGATACCCTCGCCTCTAGTCAGCTCACCCGTCCCCATGCCAAGGCGTAGCCTACGTACCCCGAAACCAGTCGATCGGCTAGATGTGTAGATATGACTGTATGCGTAATGAAACACGTTCTTCGAGCTTATCCGTGCGGATGATTGTCACTGAAAGAAGAATACTTCTCCGTTGTGACCATGGATGATAACGTCATCCGTTATACCTTTGTTGTCGTTCAGTTATGACTCAGAACAACCGATTGCGCTATTTTCGGCAGCGTGGACGCTTTACATTTATGTGTGGGGAAATGTAGTATCTGACTCATATCTCCTGTTTCAGATAGTATCTGTACGGTTTCCCCTTTCCCTATGGCTTAAATAAAACGTGGAAACACTACACTAACCCGAAAGTCATTCGCACTATAATGAAAGAACTACTCAACAGTTTTCAAATGGTGTTTTTAACATGTTCCTAGCTATCATAGATTTTGACCTATTTTGACCTCCGGTGACCTTGATATTGACCTGACGATAAAAATGGCTCAAGTATTTTAGATTTCTTTTTTGAACAGCTTTCGAATGCCGTTTTGGGCTTTTTTTCCAGCACTTTTAGTTTTTGAGATCGTTGGCGGTCTTTTTAGCCCCCCCAACCAGGGCGAAGGTGGCTCATACCCGCCACCGGGGCAAGGGTTAAGAAAACTCGGCATAACTCTTATGCCATTGGAGCTATGGAGATCTAATAAATACATTTTATAGGAAAACGCAAGACCTTTTCCCGCTATGTGGAACGTTATGACCTCCCGCGAGTGGTTTGACCTCCAGAGGTGACCTAATATGACATGAGGTCACGAATAGTCTGAAAGTCACCTTGCCGTATATCACATGAAAGCCAGTGACGAGACATACACAATGGCATTTGAGTCAGCGCTCTAGCTTAATTAGGTCAAAAATTATTGACAAAATACTGTTTTTGAACCCTGGTGACCTTGGATGTCTTCAGAGAGGTCAAAGGGCAAATATTGTCCCTGGGATCCGTGAAAGGGTGTCCAAGGACGCTTTTCTGAGCAATCTGAGCATTTGCAGTTGTTTTTGTGACTTTTACATCATACATTTTTCCCCATGTTTTTTCAATAGGAAAGGTCACCTGGTGACCTGATCTCAGGTCACGAAATATAAGAAACTCGGATATACATCTTGTAGACCGTAGAGGGTCCATGAAGTGTAGGAAGTTTCAAATCGATCGACAAATAAATGTAGCTCGTATGGAGATCAACATTTGAAGTGAGCTGACCTTGGTTGACCTCGCCTGGTGACCTGACCTTGGGGGACCCGGGGAAAAAAATTTCAGGGATTGTGGGAAAATAATGGGGTGAGAGGGTAAACCTTCAAACACGGTGCTGCGCCTTGTCATTTTTCTGCTATCCCGAAAAAACCGGGCGAGGGTTAAAGGGAATGTGGTACCTTGGTCGTATCCTGGAATTTAGTGTAATTAGGGGTACTTTTAGCCGAAAATCATGGAATCGTCTATGATTTCTCTGAAAAATTTACATTATACTCAATATTTTGATCTTTAAAACATGCCTCTAGGGAAAAACAATAATTATCTGCCTGAGGATGATGTCATGATCTGTCAACCAATACCATATTACATAGGCTTCAAGGGCTTCGATTGGCTGATTCTCATCGTGACGTCATCATATGTCGTCACACCAACAGCCTCACAACTGTGGCCTGCTGCTTGAGGTGCAGGGGGTACGTTTCAGGTACGTTTCAGGTAAAACCTTTTAGCTTTTCTCTGCGGAAATTTTGAGTTTCAAGACAAATGCTAAATGGCGTACCTGGTTTTCCGGCATGCTTTACAACTTGGAAATATCAGTTAAAATCACGTTATAAAGGTGCAACATCCCCTTTAACCCTCGCCCCACCAGGGGGGGCCATCGATGGCCCCCTAAGGTTTTTCCGAGATAGCAGAAAAACGACGAGGCGCAGCACCGCGGTTGAGGGCTCTACCTCTCACTGCATCATTTTCCCATCATCCCTGAAATTTTTTACCCCGGGTCACCCAAGGTCAGGTCACCAGACGAGGTCAACCAAGGTCACCTCACTTCAATTTAGAGCTCTGTAAGAGCTACATTTCAAAGTCAATCGATTTGAAACTTCCTACACTTCATGAACCCTCCAGGGTCTACAAGGTGTATATCCGGGATTTTTCGATTTCGTGCGCTGAGGTCAGGTCACGAGGCGACCTCTCCCATTGGAAAAGCATGGGGAAAAGCTATTTCACGATATAAAAGCCACAAAAATGATTGCAAATACTCAGACTGATCAGAACAACGTTTATGGACACCCTTTCACGGATCCCAGGGGTCATATTTGCCCTTTGACTTTTCCAAGGTCATCCAAGGTCACCGGAGGTCAAAAACAGTATTTTGACAATAACTTTTGACCTAATTGAGCTAGAGCAGTGAAACAAACACCATCGTGTTTGTCTTGTCACTGGCTTTCATTTGATATACGGCAAGGTCACTTTTTGACCTTTCGTGACCTCAGGTCATATTAGGTCACGAGGTGACCTCTGGTGGTCAAACCACTGGCGGGAGGTCTTTACGTTCCACATAGCGGAAAAAGTACAGGCAATTTGCTATCAAATGTACTTTACCAGGCCTCAATAGCTCTAATGACATAAGAGTTATGCCCAGTTTGCTTAATCATTGCATATTTGAGTGAAAATAGCCGATCTTGACCTAATTTGACCTCTGGAGGTCAAACCAGTGACCTGAGCACTAAAACATGCGAAGTAATTTCTTACTGAATTCACGCGAGCTTTCTATTGCACTTTGCAGATTTGCGCTAACGCCCATATTTTCGGAGTTAGAGGGGGGGCCATCGATGGCCCCCGGTGGGGCGAAGGTGGCGCCGGACCCCCGGTGGGGTGCGGGTTAATGGCCCGCGGTGGACGGACGTGTCCTTGTGGTATTCATTGTTTAGGTGTGAATTAAGCTCGTGGAAGTGCGTGTTAGGCTTTGATTTCTGTCTTATGTCATGGATAAAACCTGATGGAACACTTTAAATTAAGTATGAACCACCTTATCTGTGATTTTACGCATTTCCCCCACTCTTAACCCTCGCCCCACCGTGGGCCATGGATGGCCCCCTAAGGTTTTTCCGGGATAGCAAAAAAACAAAGAGGCGCAGCACCGCGGTTGAGGGCTCTACCTCTCACTGCATCATTTTGCCACCATCCCTCAAATTTTTTACCCCGGGTCACACAAGGTCAGGGTCACCAGACGAGGTCAACCAAGGTCACCTCACTTCAACTTTAGAGCTCTGTAAGAGCTACATTTCGAAATCAATCGATTTGAAACTTTCTACACTTTATGGCCCCTCCAGGGTCTACAAGGTGTATATCCAGGATTTTTCGATTTCGGGCCCTGAGGTCAGGTCACGAGGTGACCTCTCCCCTTGAAAAAGCATGGGGAAAAGCTGTCTTATGATTTAAAAGCCACACAGCGATTAAAAATGCTCAGCTTGATCAGAAAAACGTTCTTGGACACCCTTTCTCGGA
This sequence comes from Lepas anatifera, assembly GCA_034440635.1. Classification (NCBI taxonomy): domain Eukaryota; kingdom Metazoa; phylum Arthropoda; class Thecostraca; family Lepadidae; genus Lepas; species Lepas anatifera. The sequence continues at coordinate 24,312 of JAOTON010000320.1, forward strand.
TTCCAGGGGCCATATTTGCCCTTTGACCTCTCCAAGGTAATCCAAGGTCACCAGGGGTCAAAAGCAGTATTTTGACAATAACTTTTGACCTATATAAGCTAGAGCGCTGAAACAAACACCATCGTGTTTGTCTTGTCATTGGCTTTCATTTGATATAAGGCAAGGTCACTTTCTGATCTTTCGTGACCTCAGGTCATCTTAGGTCACGAGGTGACCTCTGGAGGTCAAACCACTGGCGGGAGGTCTTTACGTTCCACATAGCGGAAAAAGAACTGACCATTTCCTATCAAATGTACTTTACCAGACCTCAATAGCTCTAATGGCATAAGAGTTATGCCCTGTTTGCTTAAGCATTGCATATTTGAGTGAAAATAGCTGATCTTGACCTAATTTGACCTCTGGAGGTCAAACCATTGACTTGAGCACTAAAACATGTCAAGTAATTTCTTACTGAATTCACGCGAGCTTTCTATTGGACTTTGCAGATTTGCGCTAACCCCATATTTTCAGAGTTAGAGGGGGCCATCGATGGCCCCCCTCTCCGGTGGGGCGAAGGTGGCGCTGGACCCCCCGGTGGGGCGCGGGTTAAGACGTCTACCAGATCTCCAGCCAACATCCCCCGCTCTCCAGCCAACGTCCTCCTGCACTGAAGCCGACGTTCCCCCTTTGTTCCCAAACTCCAGCATCCTGTTTTAACAACTCCCCCGGTGAGTCTCGAGCCACATTCGCCATGGTGGGGGTGTTCAAACACCCCATCCCCATCGAATTCGGATCCTATGCGGGAGAGCAGAAAACGAAGCAGCTGTTGGATAGCCTTTGGAAATTCCTGAAGAAACTGCATCCGCCATTTTTTGGCTGAGGTCGATATTCAGGTCATGACATGTGAAAGAAAGTTACATCTTAGAGCAGAGTTTTTAGGCTCTCAGTGTCTGACAGAGTTGAGTTAGAATCATTTTTAGGCAAAATTCACTTCATCTCGTCACGGAAAATCGAAAGTTGTATGATATGACAATGCAGATGCTAAGTCAGAACACAAAAATGAAATGACCTCAGGTCAGGTCAAGGTCACTGTTTTAGAATAATTAATATGCATACCAGTGGATTCGCAATAGCAATCCAAACGTAGAAATTCAAACTCTACTACGATTTGGAGAATAGGAAGGTATTTGCAGCTGCATCTACACAAATACAACCCAGTTCCTGTGTTCCTCATCCATTTCCAATGGAGAGGTCATGATCTGTACCTGACCCTAGGTCATCGATTTAATAGCTCCCAGAACATATTTATTTAACCCTCGCCCCGGTGGGGGGAGTCTTTGAACATCCCCTCGGGTTTTCCGGCGGCACGGAAAAAATGGCGGCGCAAAGCACCACCGTGTTTGGCACACCCTAATCTTGACCTATTCCGCAACTGTCCCCAAAACTTTAAGTTTGGCTCATCACAGATCAAGTCACTAGTGCAGGTCAAGTGACCACACCACAAAAAATGTTTAAAAGGCATAAGTAAGAAATGGGTGAATCTATCGCATCAAAACTGATAACAATAATGACCCCCGAATGCTAAAAAATATAATTCAGGATTTTTTTCATATCGGTGACCTAAGGTCAAACACGGACCATGACCTCTCCATTGGAAATACATGGAAAAACAGGAATCAGGTATGTATTTGTGTAGATACAGCTGAGAATGCCTTATTATTCTCAAAATCGTAGTATCCTGGGCTCCTTGCCAGGTTTATGTTAGATATTTTTTACCTGTGACCTCTGAGAGGTCATTTGGGGCTACTTGAGCAGTTTTCAGGCTTAGGTCGATAACTTTGCATGAAATGATGTTAACAATAACTGAACTTTGTCACAGGCTAGAACCCAAAAACTTTGCTCAAAATGCCAACAAGTGAAAACCATTTTTCCATGTATTTCCAAAGGAGAGGTCATGGCTCGTACCTGACCTTAGGTCATCGATATAAGAAATACCGAAAATAATTTTGGAAAACTCGGTTGGCCCATTATGTGATGAGTTTCAACAAGATAATTCACCCTGTTCCGATTTATGCTATCTTAAATGTCTTTCAGGTCAGGTCACTTGACCTGTACGGGTGACCTGACCTGAGATGACCTAACCCTAAAATTTTGACAGAAGTTGTAAAAATGATAAGAGAAAGGCCAAAAAAGAGTCCTGCCTTCCCCGGCGATTTTTTTGTTTTCTCGCCGACATGATACCCCCAAGCAACTGGCTCCGCCCCCCAAATGTGTAGGTATTTCGTTTAACGGAACATGAAGATTGGCACGGCCAGACCCCCAAAGCCATTTCGGGCCTCCTTTGGCCTGGCCGGGCCGCTGTCAGGGTTCACCCCCTTGAGTGTATTCTGGATCTGCCCCTGTCCTGCTTCCAGCGCACAATTCTGCTCCAAGTATTATGCGTCGCTTGTATTCGACAAGTAGGTCGGCTGGTTCGTAAATGTTTATCTTGAGAATGCAGATGTTTATATTATCATGCACATTACGTGCGCTGGTTTTAGATCGCCGGAAAGTTGACGCATGGCTAAGCGTGAACTGGATGACATAAACATGAAATGATGACATATGACAACCAGATGTCGCAAAATTCCGGATGAAATCAAATAATCACATTTTTCCGGGATGTGAATTACGGTTTTATAATCAAATAACTATCCTTTAGATATCAAACATAATTTTCCAACAGCAAACATATAGACGAAAGGGGGATAAAGTGGCGTGGTGGCAGAAGTGTACCCAAGTGTGCGGGGGAGGGGCAGCGGGCCTGGTCTCCTGTCTGGTGGGGTAGAGCAAAACACCATGGCTGCCGCCGAACCAAGTACTGTCATCTGAAACGAATGACCACCCCTAGCACATGCAGACGTTCTCCAGCTGTGGCCTCGGTGGTTTGAATGTCAGGTGGGTTTTGTGGCGGGAGGGACAAACAAGGTGGATTTTGTGATTTGCTCTATAATTCTACAGTGTCAGGTAAGCAGCAAGCAGTGGCGGACCCAGGGCGGACAAGAAAGGCATTTGCCCCCAAACAAAAAAGCTCGGGGCAAACTATGTTTTTGTCCCCCAAAAGCGATCGACCTCCTTTTTTCCTCGGCTCCTTTTTAGTTTATAAGCAGGATTTTTGTGCTTCAACTCTCAACTTCAAACATAACCAGTTAATTTCAGTGTAAATATTGGGGCTTGGATTGGAAAAAAGGATCTCGAGCCCATATTTTTCACCCTGTGACGTTTTTTTTCCTTTTCGCCTCAAATACCCAAAATTCTACCGGCAAGTAATATTGTATTGCATATTTTTTGCGTGAGGTTTTTTTGCTTTTCGACTCTAGTTTGCCGCTCCCAAACCGACCTGCTAGATCCGCCACTGGCAGCAAGAACTTTACTATGCAACCGTGGAATTGAATAGTTAAAAGATACTTGAATCACGTTTTTGAAAGGTCGGAAATAGCTGTAAGAGCTTCGCGATGGTCTTTGTAAAACTGTTTGAAAGTCATGTCAGATCATGAACGCTTCTTTGTGGGCAAGCCGACCCATCGGGTGGCCTGTTCTGCTCCGACGCGTTTCTCATGTGCCTTTTTCGAATGGCGTCATTTATTTTTGTTTATCGCCTACTTGGCTTTCATGTGAGTATTCCAGTGAGTATCCAGCCGGTCCATATTTTGAGGAGGGGTCAGGCCAGTCTGCTAGGATGACCCACGCCACCAGTGATGGATTCAGCTGACCTGTCTTTGAGGAGGAGTGGGACGGTAGAATTGGATCGTAAGTACAGTAGCAATGGCGGATGCAGCTTTTTGCCGCTTTCCAACTTAATTCGCTTTTCTTTTTAATTGAGTTTTGTCGAATTGGGCCAAAGTGGACTGCCTCTTGCCTCTTGTCATGTTTAGAAAAAATGTGGGGTGATGCCATTGAAATGAAATTATCAACCATCAGGCTGCTTATACAGAAAAAAACTCGAATTAAGTAAGGTTGTCATCCAGAAATAATTCACGAACATTTTGCTTGCCGCCGAAAAAAGCCGAGGCGGTGTTCAAACATAACCAACCGGGGCGAGGGTTAAACGAGATGAGACTTGATAACCCCTCTTCTCCAGACTGTGCCACTGCCAGAGCCTTAACACGCGCACTAAAGGGGGGCCTCGGAGCCCCCCACCTGTTTTTCCGAGGTGGCCGGAGAACCGCTTGTTGCCGAAAAACGAAACGTGGCCACATTTAACAGAATTTAATAGCGCGTCGATTGGTGAAGACTTTTTGAAAATCGGCCGAAAATGTTTTTACTTATAGGCATTCAAAGTCAGACCTACATTTTGAGATCGCCGTAAACGCGCGGTTGGACCAGTTAGCTTGCATTGAAGACCGAGTGGTGACGTCATAACGTCATATAAGCGGGACTATATGTCAAGGTCACTTCACATGAAAGTCAAGGTCAAGGTCAAAGGTCACAGGTCAAGGTCATATCTGCACTTTCAAGGTCACTGACCACTGTGTGTCCGGCCAAAAGACGTTACCCCGTCTGACATATATTATGCTATGACGTCATCGGTAGGTTACCCCAATGCAAAGGTAAAGGTCAAAGGTCAAAGTCAAAGGTCATTGGGAAAGGTCAATCCTCATTTCCCGCCAAACAGTGGCTACAGTGTTAGTCAAAGTGTGAATAATAAGTAGCATACCATATGGTGACCTTAAAGGTCATTGACCTTGATTGACCTTGACCCAAAAGTTGTGGGTCTTTGAGACCTCTTCTCTATGAACCTTGTACGTCTTTAGCTTATTCCCGCCATTTTCCTGCATAATCACAGCATTTACCAATCGATCCCAGCATCAGGGGTCTAAAAAAGTGAGCTTGTGGTCGCCGACTAAAATCCAAGCTTCTTAGATGGTCGCCGAACCTAATACTACATGTATTAAAAAATCGGTCTTAAAAGTGGCATAAATATGGCTATAGGGAAGCACTGGCGAGTGCAAGGGGGAAGGTTCCGATAAAATATAGATATAAAAAACCTATAAAATATAGATCGGGTTTCTCGATATCGATGACCTAAGCCAGAATCAAGTCATTACCTAAGTGATTTCATGAGATTATAATACAGTATTAAAGTCAAAGTTATGATCTGAAAGCAACAAAATTATACATGCTGGCCCTTAACCCTAGCCCCGGTGACCAGCATGAATCACCTATGACCCCCCTGGTGGGAAAGGTTAAAAATGACACCCTCGATCTTGGAAACAAAGAAAGATAGAAGCGGAAAAAGCGATCGAAAGGTCGTCGGAAATGCAGTCGGCGTTACTCCTGGAATTTTTGCGTAAGGTCAATACTGTGGTCACCAGAGGGGAATAATTCATATACGTCAAAATGTATCAAATGCAGTGCTCTATAAAACCTTGCTTATCTCCGTACGCAAAATAGCCGGAACCACCTTCTCAACGCTATTCGACAGAGCCGGACCAGCTCTTTCACTAAGGCAACATCCATTTTCATATCGGTTCAAAGGCTAGGGCGCAACAGGACACTGAATATTGGGGATGTTATCACGTAGCTTCAAGTTATAATAGGAAGAACGCTCGCATTGGGCGTGATATGTCGGACCCTAAAAGCCAATGTTGGATAGCGATAAGTAATTTATACGCACTACGCAGTCATGAATACGTATCGATAGTGCCCACTAATCTTAGGCTAAGTCTGTTTGGAGGTCAATCGAGGTCAAAGATGATACACTGCCCGTACACAAGGGCAATTAAATGGGCGCCGAAAGCGGTGGGACGGGGTACCTACGCATCCTCCTGTTGGCCAACCAGGAGAGGTCTCCCCAAAATTTTCGGTTCATCGTCATTAATGCTGTCAGGTACCAAATATGCTCACAATTCCCCTGCCCCGGTCAGCACCAGCCCGGGTCCGTTCCCCTGTAAAAATTCCGTGGGAGCGCCCCTGGGCATTAACATTTTCGTCCATCACTTCTATACCAAGCAAGATACAACCATGATTGATGCACCATTGTTGTTCTCTCATCAATAATGGTTTATTTTGTGTCCATCCATGTGAAAAATTGTTAGGCCTTATCTTAGAGACAAATAAAAGGGTTTGCAGCACCTTAAAAAAGAACCTCAGAAACAGTTCCGATGTTTCATTCAACTAGAGAAAAATGTTTTCATGTACATACATGTGTCGTGAAATACTTGTGATTCTTCACCTTGAGGCGCCAGAAATCAGATAAATTCCTGTAACATTTCAAATAAATAATTCAGACATTATTCATTGCCAACATTTCCTCAGAAGTGCAGTGGAAAATATCAACCATTGCCAAGATGAGGCCCAATTTTCGCTCCATTGTTGAACATGGTTCTACTCAAAGCAATAGCAATGCTGTCTCTTGGGAATAACCTTGTTTTCTTTCCATGACATCATTCCCATGATAACTATTTCCAAAGCTCTTAATTGATGCATTTTAGCATTAATAATCAGGACTGAAAAAGTTTCCAGAATAGTTGCTGATGACCTATTTGGACCAGGATTGGGTACTGAGAAGAAGAGTTTGCATTTCAGCAACCTGTTCTTTTGTGGTGGACACAATCTCTCTGTGATATTTCTGCTGTACCTCTGTGGCAGTGCTTCCATATTTCATCCATACTAGAGAAAACAAAATGATTCAACTTTTTGTGACAAAAAATACAAGATATTATCAGAAACTTGGATGCATATAATCAGTCAGTTAAAAAACATACACACACACCCTGATCACCCAGTGTGCATCCATCTGTGCAAAAGACACAGCTTATTCTATGTTTGGCAGACTTGGATTAGACCATTGTCCTTGCAGTGGAGTCTTCTGGCAAACTGGAAATGGTTTATCACATATTTGTGCTGTGCAGGAATGCACATTTATATCCCTTATGGGGTACCAATGCACAGAGATGGATCTAGGATTTTAGTAAGGGGCAGCCCTCTGAGATTGCATGCTGTCAACCAAAAGGGCACACTTCACCCAAAAGGGTGGCTATCATCATCAATCAGTGGGAGAAAACTGTGGTTGGTGTGACTTTAAAATGGTAACAGTGCCATAAATGGGAATGCTTGACCCATAGATGGGAACACCCATTCTCAATTATGGGAATGCATGGACCATTTTCCAGAACAATATTTTAGGCCATGAAACAAACTTTTGTTCTTTCTACCTGGCTTATTTCCGTTCTTAAAATTTTAGGGGACATTTATCTTTGAAGCAGAAACAGGAAATCATACTTTATACCCTGCTTCAAATATTGAAGCTCAACATGTTTATTATGATCATTCACATGTCTTGGTGCATCTGTGTAAATAAAACACTAGTCATATACAAAATCAATTAATAGATACCTAGTGAAACAATAAAAGTTTTTTAATATTTGATTTCTATTGCCACTTGAGATAATAATATATACAGACCAAGACACATGGCCATACAGAACATGATGTGAGCCAACCTTGCACAACAAAACCTGTTTTCAGCACCTTTAATGCCATTTTTCACAACTTCTAAACTTCAAAGCTCCATCTGTAGCCCCATCATTTGTATTCTAGTGGTGGGGGCAGTAGCAAGGTATTTTCTGCCTCACAGACTTGGTTTAACACGCGCATTGACGGGGGTCTGAGCCACCTTCACATTGACGGGGGCGGGTACCCGCCCCCCTAAGATCTCGAGAACCACGGTAGGTAGCGAAAAACGGTAAACGGCGTTGGGCTGCCCATCCACTTCTCCATCGAAAACATTTGAACCATGTTTTTGTCAGGTCACATTTAAGGTCACGAGAGGTCAAAACATGCCCGCCATAGGGATAACATGTAAAATTCCGTTTTTCGGGTATTACATCTGAACAAGTAAAGATAAAGCAAAACGACTTGACCTATATGAATCCTCTTAGCAAGCCGAATCGAATGATATATAATTTGACCTTGCTAGGTCAAATCAAGGATTTGACCTGACCTGAGGTCAGGTCAGGGTCAAATTATATAAAATGCATATCATTAGAACCGCAAAGCCCAGGCGAGTCTAATGCAGCTAAAATAAATGCTCTATCACCATCCGTTACTGAGTTATTCCGTAAAAACCATTTTCCCATGTATTTCCAATGGAGAGGTCATGCCTCGTACCTGACCTTAGGTCATCGATATCAAAAATACCGGAACATATGTTAGAGAACTCGGTGGGGCCATTATGTGATATGAGTTTCAATCGGATAAGTTCACCCTGCTCCGACTTATGCTATCTTAAACTTTTTTTTGAGGTCGGGTCACTTGACCTGTACTGGTGACCTGACCTGAGATGACCTAACCTTAAAATTTTCACAGAAGCTGTAAAAATGATGAGGGAAAAGGTATACCAAGTACGGCGGCGCTACGCGCCGCCGTTTTTCTACTATCTCCGAAAAACCCGAGGGGGCGGGTACCCGCCCCCGTCAATGCGCGTGTTAATCAGTTTTGGGGTACCCTTTTCCTCAGGCCGCCCTTAACCCGCGTCCCACCGGGGGTCCGGCGCCACCTTCGCCCCACCGGGAGGGCCATCGATGGCCCCCTCTAACTCCGAAAATATGGGCGTTAGCGCAAATCTGCAGAGTGCAATAGAAAGCTCGCGTGAATTCAGTAAGAAATTATTTCGCATGTTTTAGTGCTCAGGTCAATGGTTTGACCTCCAGAGGTCAAATTAGGTCAAGATCGGCTATTTTCACTCAAATATGCAATGATTAAGCAAACTGGGCATAACTCTTATGTCATTAGAGCTATTGAGGCCTGGTAAAGTACATTTGATAGAAAATTGCCAGTACTTTTTCCGCCATGTGGAATGTAAAGACCTCCCGCCAGTGGTTTGACCGCCAGAGGTCACCTCGTAACCTAATATGACCTGAGGTCACGAAAGGTCACAAAGTGACTCTTGCCGTATATCAAATGAAAGCCAGTGACAAGACAAACACGATGGTGTTTGTTTCACCGCTCTAGCTCAATTACGTCAAATGTTATTGTCAAAATACTGTTTTTGACCTCTGGTGACCTTGGATGACCTTGGAAAAGTCAAAGGGCAAATATGACCCCTGGAATCCGTGAAAGTGTGTCCAAAAACGCTGTTTCTGAGCAGTCTGAGTATTTGCAATCATTTTTGTGGCTTTTATATCATGAAATAGCTTTTCCCCATGCTTTTCCAATGGGAAAGGTCGCCTCGTGACCTGACCTCAGGGCACGTAATCGAAAAATCCCGGATATACACCTTGTAGACCCTGGAGGGGTCATGAAGTGTAGGAAGTTTCAAATCGATCGACTTTGAAATGTAGCTCTTACAGAGCTCTAAAGGTGAAGTGAGGTGACCTTGGTTGACCTCGTCTGGTGACCTGACCTTGGGTGACCCGGGGTAAAAATTTCAGGGATGATGGGAAAATGATGCAGTGAGAGGTGGAGCTCAACCGCGGTGCTGCGCCTCGTCGTTTTTCTGCTATCCCGGAAAAACCTTAGGGGGCCATCGATGGCCCCCCTAAGGTTTTTCCGGTATGGCAGAAAAAACGACGACGCGCAGCACCGTGGTTGAGGGCTCTACCTCTCACTGCATCATTTTCCCATCATCCCTGAAATTTTTTACCCCGGGTCACCCAAGGTCAGGTCACCAGACGAGGTCAACCAAGGTCACCTCACTTCACCTTTAGAGCTCTGTAAGAGCTACATTTCAAAGTCGATCGATTTGAAACTTCCTACACTTTATGACCCCTCCAGGGTCTACAAGGTGTATATCCGGGATTTTTCGATTTCGTGCCCTGAGGTCAGGTCACGAGGCGACCCTCTCCCACTGGAAAAGCATAGGGAAAAGCTATTTCATGATATAAAAGCCATAAAAATGATTGCAAATACTCAGACTGCTCAGAACAACGTTTTTGGACACCCTTTCACGGATCCCAGGGATCATATTTTCCCTTTGACTTTTCCAAGGTCATCCAAGGTCACCAGAGGTCAAAAACAGTATTTTGACAATAACTTTTGACCTAATTGAGCTAGAGCAGTGAAACAAACACCATCGTGTTTGTCTTGTCACTGGCTTTCATTTGATATACAGCAAGGTCACTTTTTGACCTTTCATGACCTCAGGTCATATTAGGTCACGAAGTGACCTCTGGCGGTCAGACCACTGGCGGGAGGTCTTTACGTTCCACATAGCGGAAAAAGTACTGGCAATTTGCTATCAAATGTACTTTACCAGGCCTCAATAGCTCTAATGACATAAGAGTTATGCCCAGTTTGCTTAATCATTGCATATTTGAGTGAAAATAGCCGATCTTGACCTAATTTGACCTCTGGAGGTCAAACCATTGACCTGAGCACTAAAACATGCGAAGTAATTTCTTGCTGAATTCACGCGAGCTTTCTATTGCACTTTGCAGATTTGCGCTAACGCCCATATTTTCGAGTTAGAGGGGGCCATCGATGGCCCCCGGTGGGGCGAAGGTGGCGCCGGACTCTCGGTGGGGCGCGGGTTAATCCTTTCAAACTTAAGGGGTCCTGAACTCGAGTTCAGGGATCCCTTGGACCTGTCACTGCTGTGGCACCCCAAATGAAAGCTCAAGTTATTTTCTGTGCCTACTAAGAGCATCCTTAAAATTTTCCTATTTCTCATTTCCGGGACTTTAAATATTTATAAATAACAGGCCTACTTGGTCACCCAGTCATATGTCCAGCTATAAGGCCCAGTCTGCAAAGTAAGGCAGCATGCCAGACGAGTCGAACCAGCCATCTAAAATTCTCGCACCACCAGCCTCCAAAAATTCGCACCAATCTGGCACATACCAGGGAAAAATGCACCCATTCCTACCCCTACAATGCAATGCTACCTCAATCATTAGTCAGTTAGTTAAGGAATTTTTATAAGGCCCCTCCTGTGTCTTAACCCTATTTCCGTCAGGCTCCCGGCTACCCCCTATTTCCGGCAGGGGGGGGCAATATCGGCCCCCCCTAAGATCTCGTAATCTAACCGGCCGATTTTGAAAATTCAAAGTGCTATAGATTCCCCTGACGCTAAACTTTATTTTGAAAAAAGAAAATTTCAAAATTTTGATTTTTAAGGAGAAAGTCGTGCAAAATATACAATTTTTGTGTATTTTTTAGATTTTCCATAACCCTTGTCTCTGTTGTACGATTTTCACAAAACTAGTTCAGATTTACAAATAATTGACCCAAAATTGTCATATACTCGAGTTACGCAAAAATTCGAAATTCAATGGCAGTTCCAGGACCAGGACTATGAGGGGAAATATATACAACCTAAAAAAGTTTTTGTTACGCGGATTAGAAGCCGTGATATACTGCTTGGCATCTTTGACACATAAATAAATGAAAAAAGTGAAAAACTCATCAGGGGCGGATGCAGTAAGGTAAAACAGTGGGGTAAAATACATCCCAACAATATGCGAGTGGTATGCATGAGTATATTAGTCCCTCGACTAGTTGAAATTTATTTCTGATAATTTTTACCCTCCCATGGCAGCTCTGGGAAAGGGGGTGACATAGGCGGATCAAGGACTCTCGTCGTGGGGGGCGGGTGGGGGTGATTGGAAACACATTTTTAATATACAACGATATTGAGTCGCGGCGGTGATACTGGCTGGGAATATGCATTTTGAAAATGTGTAGTGACTGGGCACGCCTCTGGTAATCTAGAATTTGGTTATAACTATTTTGAATTTTCATATACCCAATTGTATTCGCCCTGGCACGGCTGTAAGCAGTCTTCTCACTTACTAACGTTTAGTCCTTCTTGATAACATTCCCCCCATTTTGAACTGCTGTAACCGCCCCTGATGAATACAAATAGTGACAATTGTGAATGCACTATCATCTCACATAAAAAATGATATAATAAAACCATATAACTGGTATCAGGATCAGCAGAGACGGCTTCCTTTTACAAAGAACCCATCGCATACGATAATACTTGGTTTGTGGATAGAACCTCCCCAAAAACCCAGCCATAGCTCCGCCCCTGGTAAATATATAATATTGACAATTTCAGAAAACCTGCCTGTACTAGTTTTAGGAAAAGTCAGGAAGTTTCAAAGTTCTATCGCAAGCCGTTTCGGAGATATTCTTGAAAAACCTTAGGGGGGGCAATATTAGCCCCCCTGCCGGAAATAGGGTTAATAGCCATTCAGTCATTATTTGTTTAGTTTAAGTGTCACTAACCTCACAAGTTCACACCAGGTTGATAAAATTTGCACCAGTCGGTCCTGTCTCCAAGGGCACTCGCACCGACAAGATCTCGACGAAAATGCCATACTTTGCACACTGGTATAAGGCAAGAACATGGTGGTATCAAAAACAGTATACTTGTTATGGATAGTCTCATAATTAGGCACCCCAAAAATCATTTAGGAAGTCCACGCCCTTGGGAATGTGTGACTATACAACAATGTTTACGATGATATTTTTAGCGTGATTGTGGTTGAAAAGGGTTTAAACATGCACCACTTGTATTCAAGTTTTTTTTTCCTTCTGAGACTTTTCGCGATAAAGCAAAACAAGTAAACATCATTGCAAGTAGACTCCAAAACTGAAACCCACCTAGATTGCACGGACCGTCTATGATAAACGCACATCTTGATTTAGCCCCTTGGATTTAACAAATTGAACCCCAGTCGTCAAAAACGGCGCGCACTGCTTCCAACAAGAATACAAAAATATTAGCGGCAGCCCGCGCCGCGCTCGTTCTGAAGGTTGCAGACACCGAAAATGTACCAGGGCGACCACCGGCGACCAGGCAACCACGCAAGTCGGCGATTTCGGCCGACTTGGTCGCCCATTGGTCGCCTATTGAAAAAAAAGAAAATCACCGACTTGGTACCGACTCGTGACAGATTCTAGTACATTCTAGTTTGAACTTAAAAATAGTACATAAATACGGTACAGGAGATGGCATCATCTAAAGTACCAGGTGATTTCAGTCGTTTTTCATAACATTGGAACCAAAAATTGTAATAAGAAGAAACATAACTAGCATAGACTAGCAGCAACTAAGGGCGGTGACGATACCAGATGTAATCGGCCAAAGATGCCCCGTTGTAGCCAAGCTGTCTTTCAGAAACGCCAAACAAGCCGGGAAACGAAGGCTAACTTGGCTCTTTGTCGAAGTAGATTCTGCCCATTCTTGGCCAAAGGAACTGGCAGACTTCAATAGATTTTGATGGGCACTGTATGTATTACGATGACGGGGGAGTGTCCCTACTAACCGTGATGACGGGTGGAGACAGTGGAGAGGGTAAGCATATTTAGAAGCAGGAGCGGATGGTGGAAGCTAAAATCATAGGAAAACAGATGGAATCAGAGTTTGAGACGGTTGCTGGGTCGCCAACCAAAAGATGATAGGGTCGCCGACGGCGTAGGTAGATCGGCAAGTTTTTAGACCCCTGCCCAGCATGGCCAATATTTGACCTTTACGACCTCGTTTAACCTTGAAGATATTGACCTAGGTCAATGAAAATTAGTCATCATGTAGATCCCTATAGCCCCCACCCACCTACCAAGTGGCGTTTTTCTAACCCTCTTAGTTTTTGAGATCTTAGGGGGGCCTACCAGGCCCCCCTCCAGTGCGCGTTAGTGCCAGACCCCCTCCAGTGCGGGTGTTAAACACTCGGTGTAAACCTGGTTTAACCCTCGCCCCACCGGGGGGGCCATCGATGACCCCCTAAGGTTTTTCCGGGATAGCAGAAAAACGACGAGGCGCAGCACCGCGGTTGAGGGCTCTACCTTTCACTGCATCATTTTCCCATCATCCCTGAAATTTTTTACCCCGGGTCACCCAAGGTCAGGTCACCAGACGAGGTCAACCAAGGTCACCTCACTTCACTTTAGAGCTCTGTAAGAGCTACATTTCAAAGTCGATCGATTTGAAACTTCCTACACTTCATGACCCCTCCAGGGTCTACAAGGTGTATATCCGGGATTTTTCGATTTCGTGCCCTGAGGTCAGGTCACGAGGCGACCTCTCCCATTGGAAAAGCATGGGGAAAAGCTATTTCATGATATAAAAGCCACAAAAATGATTGCAAATACTCAGACTGCTCAGAACAACGTTTTTGGACACCCTTTCACGGATCCCAGGGGTCATATTTGCCCTTTGACTTTTCCAAGGTCATCCAAGGTCACCGGAGGTCAAAACAGTATTTTGACAATAACTTTTGACCTAATTGAGCTAGAGCGGTGAAACAAACACCATCGTGTTTGTCTTATCACTGGCTTTCATTTGATATACGGCAAGGTCACTTTCTGACCTTTCGTGACCTCAGGTCATATTAGGGTCACGAGGTGACCTCTGGCGGTCAAACCACTGGCGGGAGGTCTTTACGTTCCACATAGCGGAAAAAGTACAGGCAATTTGCTATCAAATGTACTTTACCAGGCCTCAATAGCTCTAATGACATAAGAGTTATGCCCAGTTTGCTTAATCATTGCATATTTGAGTGAAAATAGCCGATCTTGACCTAATTTGACCTCTGGAGGTCAAACCATTGACCTGAGCACTAAAACATGCGAAGTAATTTCTTACTGAATTCACGCGAGCTTTCTATTGCACTTTGCAGATTTGCGCTAACCCCCATATTTTCGGAGTTAGAGGGGGGCCATCGATGGCCCCCGGTGGGGCGAAGGTGGCGCCGGACCCCCGGTGGGGCGCGGGTTAACACGCGCCCCGCTGGGGAGCGAAATTTGCAAACCCCTCCTGGTTTTCTCCAGATAGCTCAAGAACAAAGAGACGTAGAACAATTAAACTTACAGCAGCTTATTCCTGATCACTTTTACACATTTGACCAAATTTTTTAGGTAAGATCATGCCAGGTCAAGGAGCTATTCAAGGTCAAGTGACCCGACCTCAAAACCTAAAATCACGGGTTTGAAGCGGCGCTCAGGGAACCTCAGCGAACCGATCAGTTTGAGACTTCTGATATATAATAGAGTCATTAGGGTCTACAAATCTGCTATCTCAGAATTCTGATATTGTTGACCTAAGGTGGGGTCAGTTTTTTGGTCGCCCCATTATAAGTCTATGGTGAAAACAGAATGGGTTTGTTTTCAGTAATTACTGGATAGATAAAGCTGAAAATCCTAAAACCGTCTATTCTTACCACGATATTTTGCCATAAAGTTGAGTTTTTGAGCATCTGAGCTCTCAAAGGTCATATCAGGTCACGGGAGCATAGAGTGATTGTTTTGCCAATAACTTCTCACTGAATTGAGAGGAAGGTCCCATTTTGCTTGCATTGTGCTTATATTGTCATGGGGAGTCGATTGATATGCAACATGACCATACCAGGACCATAGACTGTGATCCTGACATAGCTCGAGGTCAGGTCATTATCACTATTTGACCTAGCAAGGTAATATTATACATCATTCGATTTGCCGTAATGAGAGGAATCCAATAATGCATAAAGATTTGCTCTAGCTCCCCTGAGGGCAGATCTAGAGAGAGAAACGTACACTGCTCTGTTGTAAGCCTCATAGAACCTTCTTTGACCTATGCTGACCTCAATATTGACCTAACATAATTCTTCGTATAACATCTCTTTGTCTTCTCAAGAGCTTTCGAACGCCGCCCGTAGTTTTCATTTAGCTTTCTTGGGGAACGAGATACGGAGGGGGCGAAAAACGCCCCCCGGCGGGGTGTGTCATGTCAGGGGCCCCAGCGGGGTGCGTGTTAATTTTGTATGAATTGGTGACAAAAAAGAAGCAACTGATACCTTCTTATATTGCGTCAATTTCGTGGTCAAAATTTTGGGTCCAGGTCATTTTCGGTCTGGTGACTAGTGCAGGTAAAGTAACCTCACCTCCAAAAAACTTAAGGATATCATAAGTAAGAATATAATCAGTCTGTCGATTTCACATTCTTATCACATCATAGAGCCATAGGGTACTACAGACGCTTTGTACCGGAATATTTTACATCAGAGACCCAAGGTCAGGTACGAGGCATGACCTGTCCCTTGGAAGGGGGTGCGGTAGTGGAAAGGTCAGCGCAGCTGGCTTCCACGCAGCCGACCTGGGCTCAAGGCCCGGCGGCTTTCCTGAACAAAGAAGCAAGTTGGCTCTCGGGAAATCCTTCCAACAGGGAAAGAGTTGGCGATGCCATATGACCCTGGCAGTTAGTACGTCGGGAAGCCGCCCTGCTCCTCCAAAAAATCATTGGAAATGAATCAGTAAAAATGGTTTAGACTCAAAAACTTTGTCGCAAGTAAAGGTGCATGTCAATATTGACGTCATCGTGTTTTTTCCATCCTGTCGGTCCTAATTATATGAGTTTTGACCCAATTTGACCATGATCTGATCTGCTGGATTATGTCAAGTGTTGGATTTCACCTAGGAGGTACATGCTATGCATCATTCGACGCGGCTTGAAAATATGTTTTCATCCGAAATGAGAGAGACTTTGACCTGAAAGTCGATCACACTCCCTGAAAGAAATCCACTGTCTCTACGGGTGGGGTGGACCACGTCACAGGCCCGTGACATGATCATCCAGCCCAGCTGGACCGAATGACAGCGACCTTTGGCCCTGAAATGTGACATTGGCATCGAAACTGAGGAACCTTAGCAAAGGCATGACGGCATAAGAAACGAGTGCTTGATTAACGGAGAAATCAGGGCTCGACGACCTTGAAAAATGCTGGTATGATCACATAGGGATCATGTACCATCATGCTTCTACCTCACTCGCACCCACCAAGATATCTCCGCAACACACAGGATATACACCTGTTGGTGCAAGACAGGCGGGCGAGTTTTCCGCTCTTCTGACCTCCGGACACACTGTCCGTGTTCGAGATTATCTCTGTCAGCATGGGCCGACATGTCCTTGACGTGATGATGCATGAAGGTGAGTGAAGCACAAAACACAATTCTATGCGGTAGAAACACTGACGTGTCAGGCAGCTGACCTAGGGACAAAAATGCTAGAGAGGCATCGTACAAACCGGAAAAGATCCAATGACAACCTATTTATTTAAATTAGACTTCATTTCCCCTCATCTTTTAATCCGTTCTCCCTTTACTTTTTACCAGCTGCCAGATTGGGTTCCGGTTTGAAATATGGCAGCCTACTGAGGCTCCGGTGTTAGATCTTTTTACCTCTATTGGCAGCTGATATAGGTGAGCTCTGCCAAGGCCCTGTTCAGTTACTTGCTAGCAAGCGAGGAGCAGAGTTGGTGATATTGCTAGTGGAAAACAGTCCCAGGCAGTTTAGCATAGGTTAGGTCTACGAAATTAAAACTCCTGGAAACAGAACTGTGATCAGCACTACGGTCAGCTGCGGATCTAGGTATGTTTATGGAGGGGAGGGTGACTGCACTTGTGCTTGCACTTGGGAGTGCTATACTGCATGTCAACCTTGTATTGGACACAGCGTTGCTCATACTTAAATGAAGTGCTCCACTTTTATAATAAGTTTTGCACTGATATCGCAGTTTGGAAAACGTGTCGTGAAACAAGCCTTGAAATATTTAATATTACCCAAAGCTGTATGTATAATATTTCCGCATGTTTTAAAGTTCAAAGTAAAGTGGCTTAACACGCGCATTAACGAAGGTCTGAGCAACATTCGCTTTTGATCATCATCATCATCATCATCATGTATTTCATCAAAAACAAGACAAAACATAAATTGAACACTTGAATTGATTTGATGCCCCCCTAAGATCTGGAGAACCACGCTTGATAGCGAAAGCACGGTAAACTGCGTTGGGTAACCCATCTGCTTCTCTAACGAACATATTTGAACCATTTTTTGTCAGGTCATACATTTAAGGTCACTAGAGGTTAAGACATGCTATCATAAGCATAACATGTAAATGAAGGTTTTCGGTCATTACATCTGAAAAAGAAAAGATAGAGAGAAACAATTTAAACCATTGGAATCCTCGCAGCAATCAAAATTTAAGGATACATAGCATGACTCCACCAGAACAAACCAGGTAAAAAATGTTTTGACCTAACCTAAAGTCAGCTTAAGGTCAAATAAGTGTAAATTGCGTATCACCAAAATGTTTTATCACCATCCATTACTAAGCTATTACGTCAAAACCATTTTTCTCTTGTATTTCCATTGGAGAGGTCATGGCTTGTATCTGACCTTTGGTCATTAACCCGCGCCCCACCGGGGTCCAGCGCCACCTTCGCCCACCGGGGGCCATCGATGGACCCCCTCTATCTCCGAAAATATGGGCGTTAGCGCAAATCTGCAAAGTGCAATAGAAAGCTCGCGTGAATTCAGTAAGAAATTACTTTACATATTTTAGTGCTCAGGTCAATGGTTTGACCTCCAGAGGTCAAATTAGGTCAAGATCGGCTATTTTCACTCAAATATGCAATGTTTAAGCAAACTGGGCATAACTCTCATTCCATTAGAGCTATTGAAGTCTGGTAAAGTACATTTGATAGGAAATTGTCAGTACTTTTTCCGCTATGTGGAACGTAAAGACCTCCCGCCATTAGTTTGATCCGCAGAGATCACCTCGTGACCTAAGATGACCTGAGGTCACGAAAGGTCAGAAAGTGACCTTGCCGTATATCAAATGAAAGCCAGTGACAAGACAAACATGATGGTGTTGGTTTCAGCGCTCTAGCTTAATTAGGTCAAAAGTTATTGTCAAAATACTGTTTTTTGACCCCTGGTGACCTTGGATGACCTTGGAGAGGTCAAAGGGCAAATATGGCTCCTGGAATCCGTGAAAAGGTGTCCAAGAACGCTTTTCTGATCAAGCTGAGCATTTTCAATCGCTTTTGTGACTTTTAGATCATAAGATAGCTTTTCCCATGCTTTTTCAACGGGAAAGGTCACCTCGTGACCTGACCTCAGGGCACGAAATAAGAAAAATCCCGGATATACACGTTGTAGACCCTGGAGGGGCCATAAAGTGTAGGAAGTTTCAAATTGATCGAATTCGAAATGTAGCTCTTACAGAGCTCTAAAATTGAAGTGAGGTGACCTTGGTTGACCCCGTCTGGTGACCTGACCTTGTGTGAACCGGGGTAAAAAATATTCAGGGATGGTGGGAAAATGATGCAGTGAGAACTAGAGCCCTCAACCGTGGTGCTGCGCCTCTTTGTTTTTCTGCTATCCCGGAAAAACCTTAGGGGGGCCATCGATGGCTCCGGTGGGGCGAGGGTTAATATAGCAAAATATTGGAACATATTTTAGAGAGCATGGTGGGCCCATTATGTAATATGAGTTTCAATCGGAGAAGTTCCCCTGTTTTGACTTATGCTATCTTAGATTTGTTTTTTTGTGGTCAGCTTACTTGACCTGTACTAGTGATCTGTACTGAGATGACCTGACGTTAAAATTTTGACAAAAATTGTAAAAATGGTCAGAAAAAGGTATCCCGAGTACAGTGGCGCGACGCCCCGGCATTTTTATCCCCTCTCCAAAAAATCCCGAGGGGGCAGTTACCCACCCCCCTCCCCGTCAATGCACTTGTTAACCCAGCACAGCCTGGGCTCTTTTCGTACACATCAACACCTAGGGATACGACCGGACCGTCCTCCTAAAATATCGGGAACCGTAAGCGATACAGAACAGGTGAAATTACGCTGAAAGCGCCTTCCCGACTTTTACCTAGGAGCCGAGTTTACAGTATAGCTCTTGACATGCGACGTGACAGTGGGTCAAAATAGGTCAAATTTACTTATTTTGGAAATCCCTGCTTATAACTCGGCAACATCAAGAGTTACAACACAACAAAGCACATCAATGCGTTTGTCTTGATCCAATCGTTCAAGTATTATGCAGATTGATATGAGTATCAATCGGATAGGGTCAATCTGTTCTGACTTACGTTATCTTAAATATTTTTCTAAGTGAGTTCACTTAACCCTCGCCACGGTGGGCAGTGTTTGAACACTCCCCTCGGGTTTTTCCGGTGGCACGAAAAACGGCGACCCGAAGCGCCGTCGCACTTGTCACACCTTATTCTTGATTCATTCGTAGCTTTACTCAAAATTTCAAGGTTGGGTCATCTCAGGTCAGGTCACCAATGCAGGTCAAGTGACCTCACCTCCAAAAAGGTTTAAGGTGACATAGGTATGAAATTGGTGAATCCATCGGATTGAAGCTTATATCACATAATGGGCCCACCGAGTGCTACAAAATATATTCCAAGACTTTTATATCGATAGCCGAAGGTCAAGTACGGACCATGACGTCTCCATTGGAAACACATGGGAAAAACTGATATTCGGTTGTTTTGTGTAGATACAGCAGAGAATAGATTCATATTATCCAAATCGTAGACTCCTGGGTCCATTTCCATGTGGTTTATGTTGCAACTTGTTTACCTGTGACCTCTGAGAGGCCATCTTGGGCTATTAACCCTCGCCCCACCGGGGCCATCGATGGCCCCTAAGGTTTTTCCGGGATAGCAGAAAAACGACGAGGCGCAGCACCGCGGTTGAGGGCTCTACCTCTCACTGCATCATTTTCCCATCATCCCTGAAATTTTTACCCCGGGTCACCCAAGGTCAGGTCACCAAACGAGGTCAACCAAGGTCACCTCACTTCACCTTTAGAGCTCTGTAAGAGCTACATTTCAAAGTCGATCAATTTGAAACTTCCTACACTTCATGACCCCTCCAGGGTCTACAAGGTGTATATCCGGGATTTTTCGATTTCGTGCCCTGAGGTCAGGTCACGAGGCGACCTCTCCCATTGGAAAAGCATGGGGAAAAGCTATTTCATGATATAAAAGCCACAAAAATGATGGCAAATACTCAGCCTGCTCAGAACAACGTTTTTGGACACCCTTTCACGGATCCCAGGGGTCATATTTGCCCTTTGACTTTTCCAAGGTCAACCAAGGTCACCAGAGTATAAAAAACAGTATTTTGACAATAACTTTTGACCTAATTGAGCTAGAGCGGTGAAACAAACACCATCGTGTTTGTCTTGTCACTGGCTTTTTATTTGATATACGGCAAGGTCACTTTGTGTCCTTTTGTGACCTCAGGTCATATTAGGTCACGAGGTGACCTATGGCGGTCAAACCACTGGCGGGAGATCTTTACGTTTCACATAGCGGAAAAAGTACTGGCAATTTTCTATCAAATGTACTTTACCAGGCCTCAATAGCTCTAATGACATAAGAGTTATGCCCAGTTTGCTTAATCATTGCATATTTGAGTGAAAATAGCCAATCTTGACCTAATTTGACCTCTGGAGGTCAAACCATTGACCTGAGCACTAAAACATGCGAAGTAATTTCTTACTGAATTCACGCGAGCTTTCTATTGCTCTTTGCAGATTTGCGCTAACGCCCATATTTTCGGAGTTAGAGGGGGGCCATCGATGGCCCCCGGTGGGGCGAAGGTGGCGCCGGACCCCCGGTGGGGCGCGGGTTAAACAGTTTGCAGACTTAGGTCAATAACTTTGCCTCAAATGATCATGCGGTCTTATTTTGATACCATTGCGTTTGGATTGCTATTGCAAGTCAATATATATATATATATATATATATAGAAGATTCGTAAGGACCTAACTTCAAGGTTAAAGAGTAAGTTAAACAAACTTGTCAAGGTAGCCAATGCAGAAATCGGCGGTGTACACTTTAGCAAACTAGTAGGGGAGTTTAGCCCGGGATACCTTTATGGCAACATTAAAATTCATAAAAACAACAATCCTATCAGGCCCATCATTTCGCAAATTCCAAATCCCACTTACCATATTGCCAAAAAGCTAAACAGTATTATCACACCGTTTGTTCCAAATGATTATGGTTTAAAGTCGGTTGAGGATTCTGTAGATATTCTGCGTAGTAGCAAGCCTAAAGGATTTTTAGCCTCACTAGACGTCGAGAGCCTCTTTACTAACGTCCCGGTGGAGGAGACCATAGATATTATCCTGAAGAGTGTATATGAACATGATTCCCTTAACCCGCGCCCCACCGGGGGTCCGGCGCCACCTTCGCCCCACCGGGGGGGCATCGATGGCCCCCCTCTAACTCCGAAAATATGGGCGTTAGCGCAAATCTGCAAAGTGCATTAGAAAGCTCGCGTGAATTCAGTAAGAAATTACTTCGCATGTTTTAGTGCTCAGGTCAATGGTTTGACCTCCAGAGGTCAAATTAGGTCAAGATCGGCTATTTTCACTCAAATATGCAATGATTAAGCAAACTGGGCATAACTCTTATGTCATTAGAGCTATTGAGGCCTGGTAAAGTAAATTTGATAGCAAATTGCCTGTACTTTTTCCGCTATGTGGAACGTAAAGACCTCCCGCCAGTGGTTTGACCGCCAGAGGTCACCTCGTGACCTAATATGACCTGAGGTCACGAAAGGTCAAAAAGTGACCTGCCGTATATCAAATGAAAGCCAGTGACAAGACAAACACGATGGTATTTGTTTCATCGCTCTAGCTCAATTAAGTCAAAAGTTATTGTCAAAATACTGTTTTTGACCTCCGGTGACCTTGGATGACCTTGGAAAAGTCAAAGGGCAAATATGACCCCTGGGATCCGTGAAAGGGTGTCCAAAAACGTTGTTCTGAGCAGTCTGAGTATTTGCAATCATTTTTGTGGCTTTTATATCATGAAATAGCTTTTCCCCATGCTTTTCCAATGGGAGAGGTCGCCTCGTGACCTGACCTCAGGGCACGAAATCGAAAAATCCCGGATATACACCTTGTAGACCCTGGAGGGGTCATGAAGTGTAGGAAGTTTCAAATTGATCGACTTTGAAATGTAGCTCTTACAGAGCTCTAAAGTGAAGCGAGGTGACCTTGGTTGACCTCGTCTGGTGACCTGACCTTGGGTGACCCGGGGTAAAAAATTTCAGGGATGATGGGAAAATGATGCAGTGAGAGGTAGAGCCCTCAACCGCGGTGCTGCGCCTCGTCGTTTTTCTGCTATCCCGGAAAAACCTTAGGGGGGCCATCGATGGCCCCCCGGTGGGGCGAGGGTTAAAGCACCCAAGCCCCACGCCGTGTCCTTAGGGAGTTTTTGCAACTGTGTACTAAGGAATCTCCCTTCAGGTGCCCGCAGGGAGACCTATATGTCCAAACTGATGGTGTCGCTATGGGGTCTCCGCTGGGTGTCTTGTTTGCGCAGTCTTACATGAGTCATGTGGAGAATATGGTCCTTAACCCTATTTCTGTCAGGCTCCCGGCTACTCCTATTTCCGGCAAGGGGGGGCAATATCGGCCCCCCCCTAAGATCTCGTAATCTAACCGGCTGATTTTGAAAATTCAAAGTGCTATAGATTCCCCTGACGCTAAACTTTATTTTGAAAAAGAAAATTTCAAAATTTTGATTTTTAACCCTATTTCCGTCAGGCTCCCGGCTACCCCCTATTTCCGGCAGGGGGGCAATATCGGCCCCCCTAAGATCTCGTAATCTAACCGGCCGATTTTGAAAATTCAAAGTGCTATAGATTCCCCTGACGCTAAACTTTATTTTGAAAAAAAGAAAATTTCAAAATTTTGATTTTTAAGGAGAAAGTCGTGCAAAATATACAATTTTTGTGTATTTTTAGATTTTACATAACCCTTGTCTCTGTTGTACGATTTTCACAAAACTAGTTCAGATTTACAAATAATTGACCCAAAATTGTCATATACTCGAGTTACGCAAAAATTCGAAAATCAATGGCAGTTCCAGGACCAGGACTATGAGGGGAAATATATACAACCTAAAAAGTTTTTGTTACGCGGATTAGAAGCCGTGATATACTGCTTGGCATCTTTGACACATAAATAAATGAAAAAAAGTGAAAAACTCATCAGGGGCGGATGCAGTAAGGTAAAACAGTGGGGAAAAATACATCCCAATAATATGCGAGTGGTATGCATGAGTATATTAGTCCCTCGACTAGTTGAAATTTATTTCTGATAATTTTTGCCCTCCCATGGCAGCTCTGGGAAAGGGGGTGACATAGGCGGATCAAGGACTCTCGTCGTGGGGGAGGGGCGGGTGGGGGTGATTGGAAACACATTTTTAATATACAACGATATTGAGTCGCGGCGGTGATACTGGCTGGGAATATGCATTTTGAAAATGTGTAGTGACTGGACACGCCTCTGGTAATCTAGAATTTGGTTATAGCTATTTTGAATTTTCATATACCCAATTGTATTCGCCCTGGCACGGCTGTAAGCAGTCTTCTCACTTACTAACGTTTAGTCCTTCTTGATAACATTCCCCCCATTTTGAACTGCTGTAACCGCCCCTGATGAATACAAATAGTGACAATTGTGAATGCACTATCATCTCACATAAAAAATGATATAATAAAACCATATAACTGGTATCAGGATCAGCAGAGACGGCTTCCTTTTACAAAGAACCCATCGCATACGATAATACTTGGTTTGTGGGTAGAACCTCCCCAAAATCCAGCCATAGCTCCGCCCCTGGTCAATATATAATCTTGAAAATTTCAGAAAACCTGCCTGTACTAGTTTTAGGAAAATTCAGGAAGTTTCAAAGTTCTATCGCAAGCCGTTTCGGAGATATTCTTGAAAAACCTGAAGGGGGGCAATATTAGCCCCCTGCCGGAAATAGGTTTAAAGGTGAGAATAGGCCCCATCAATATTTCCGCTATATCGACGATATATATCTCGACGTGGCAAATATGGATTAGCTAACTGGACTTAACACGCGCATTGACGGGGGTCTGAGCCACCTTCGCATTGACGGGGGGCGGGTACCCGCCCCCCTAAGATCTCGAGAACCACGGCAGGTAGCGAAAAACGGTAAACGGCGTTGGGCTTCCCATCTACTTCTCCATCGAAAATATTTGAACCATTTTTTTGTCAGGTCACATTTAAGGTCACGAGAGGTCAAAACATGCCCGTCATAGGGATAACATGTAAATTCAGTTTTTCGGCCATGAAATCTGAACAAGTAAAGATAGAGCAAAACGACTTGAACTATATGAATCCTCTTAGCAAGCCGAATCGAATGATATATAATTTGACCTTGCTAGGTCAAATCAAGGATTTGACCCGACCTGAGGTCAGGTCAGGGTCAAATTATATAAAATGCATATCATTAGAACCGCAAAGCCCAGGCGAGTCTAATGCAGCTAAAATAAATGCTCTATCACCATCTGTTACTGAGTTATTCCGTAAAAACCATTTTTCCCATGTATTTCCAATGGAGAGGTCATGCCTCGTACCTGACCTTAGGTCATCGATATCAAAAATACCGGAACATATTTTAGAGAACTCGGTGGGGCCATTATGTGATGTGAGTTTCAATCGGATAAGTTCACCCTGCTCCGACTTATGCTATCTTAAACTTTTTTTGAGGTCGGGTCATTTGACCTGTACTGGTGAC
The DNA here is from genome assembly GCA_034440635.1 of Lepas anatifera. Classification (NCBI taxonomy): domain Eukaryota; kingdom Metazoa; phylum Arthropoda; class Thecostraca; family Lepadidae; genus Lepas; species Lepas anatifera. The sequence continues at coordinate 49,631 of JAOTON010000320.1, forward strand.
CTGACCTGAGATGACCTAACCTTAAAATTTTCACAGAAGTTGTAAAAATGATGAGGCAAAAGGTATACCAAGTACGGCGGCGCTACGCGCCGCCGTTTTTCTGCTGTCTCCGAAAAACCCGAGGGGGGCGTGTACCCGCCCCCCGTCAATGCGCGTGTTAAGAACCAACTTTGTGCCAGCTCAGTCCTCAATTTTACGACAGAACTGAGCGTTAACAACAAACTCCCATTTCTGGACCTTATGATAGATGCAGGGCAAGATATCATCACCACGAACGTGTACAGGAAACCGACCAATCTAGGACGTTGTATGAATGGAGGAGGGGACTGCACTGACAATTACAAGACTAGTGTAATCCGCGCATATATCCGCAGGGCTCTAAGTCACTGTAGTACGTGGAAATTATTACACCTAGAGCTTAAACGGGTACGCCAGATCCTGGTAAACAACGGGTACTCTAACAGCGAGTTTGACCGGGTCACTAAGGCAATGTTAAATGACTATCACAACCCCAGTAAGGCCACCGCAGAAACACAAAATAACCATACACTACAGAAACATACTCACACCGGCATGGAAAACAGACGAGAGGGTCATTAGGGACATTATCACACGCAACACTGCTTCTTCCGATCATAGTTACCAGTTACACCTGAACATCTACTACAAAAATCTCAAAACTTCCAGCCTAGTCATGAAAAACAACACTAACCAGAAAACCACACCACTGAAGCAAACCAACGTAGTATACCAATACAAATGTACTGCCGGGGACTGTGCAACCCCGAGGTATACTACGTTGGTCACACAACCACTACACTCAGCCGCAGACTGACAATGCACCTCAAGACGGTGCTCCTAAGAAACACACCCTTGACCAGCACAACATCACCCTCACCCGCAACATGCTCACATCAAACACTAAGATCATAGCACACTGCAACGACCGGCGACGACTAACAACACTTGAAACCATCATCATTCGCAACAAGTCGCCGGTCATAAACATTCAGACTAAACAGCTCACTACGCTACCACTTTACGATAGGAAAATTTAGTTCACACTCAGCGGACATATTTATTTATATACATAACACGCGCATTGACGGGGGGGCGGGTACCCGCCCCCCCTCGGGTTTTTCGGATATAGTAGAAAAACGGCGGCGCGCAGCGCCGCCGTACTTGGTATACCTTTTCCCTCATTATTTTTACAACTTCTATGAAAATTTTAAGGTTAGGTCATCTCAGGTCAGGTCACCAGTACAGGTCAAGTGACCCGACCTCAAAAAAAGTTTAAGATAGCATAAGTCGGAGCAGGGTGAACTTATCCGATTGAAACTCATATCACATAATGGCCCCACCGAGTTCTCTAAAATATGTTCCGGTATTTTTGATATCGATGACCTAAGGTCAGGTACGACGCATGACCTCTCCATTGGAAATACATGGGAAAAATGGTTTTTACGGAATAACTCAGTAACGAATGGTGATAGAGCATTTATTTTAGCTGCATTAGACTCGCCTGGGCTTTGCGGTTATAATGATATGAATTTTATATAATTTGACCCTGACCTGACCTCAGGTCAGGTCAAATCCTTGATTTGACCTAGCAAGGTCAAATTATATATCATTCGATTCGGCTTGCTAAGAGGATTCATATAGTTTAAGTCGTTTTGCTCTATCTTTATTTGTTCAGATGTAATGCCCGAAAAACTGAATTTTACATGTTATCCCTATGACGGGCATATTTTGACCTCTCGTGACCTTAAATGTGACCTGACAAAAAAATGGTTCAAATGTTTTCGATGGAGAAGTGGATGGGCAGCCCAACGCCGTTTACCGTTTTTCGCTACCTACCGTGGTTCTCGAGATCTTAGGGGGGGGCGGGTACCCGCCCCTCCCCCGTCAATGCGAAGGTGGCTCAGACCCCCGACAATGCGCGTGATAATATGTATATGTATAAATAATGATAATGATAATGATAATGTATAAATTTATAATATGTAATGTATAAATATGTATAAACCATTGGAATCCTCGCAGCAATCAAAATTTAAGGATACATAGCATGACTCCACCAGAACAAACCAGGTAAAAAAATGTTTTGACCTAACCTAAAGTCAGCTTAAGGTCAAATAAGTGTAAATTGCGTATCACCAAAATGTTTTATCACCATCCATTACTAAGCTATTACGTCAAAACCATTTTTCTCTTGTATTTCCATTGGAGAGGTCATGGCTTGTATCTGACCTTTGGTCATTAACCCGCGCCCCACCGGGGGTCCAGCACCACCTTCGCCCCACCGGGGGCCATCGATGGCCCCCTCTAACTCCGAAAATATGGGCGTTAGCGCAAATCTGCAAAGTGCAACAGAAAGCTCCCGTGAATCCGGTTAGAAATTACCTCGCATGTTTTAGTGCTCAGGTCAATGGTTTGCCCTCCAGAGGTCAAATTAGGTCCAGATCGGCTATTTTCACTCAAATATGCAATGCTTAACCAAACCGGGCATAACTCTCATGCCATTAGAGCTATTGAAGTATGGTAAAGTACATTTGATAGGAAAGTGTCAGTCCTTTTTCCGCTAAGTGGAACGTAAAGAACTCCCGCCATTAGTTTGACCTCCAGAGGTCACCTCGTGACCTCAGATGACCTAATATCACGAAGGTCAGAAAGTAATCTTGCCGCATATCAAATGAAAGCCAGTAACAAGACAAACACGATGGTGTTTGTTTCAGCGCTCTAGCTTAATTAGGTCAAAAGTTATTGTCAAAATACTGTTTTTGACCCCTGGTGACCTTGGATGGCCTTGGAGAGGTCAAAGGGCAAATATGGCCCTTGGAATCCGTGAAAGGGTGTCCAAGAACGTTTTTCTGATCAAGCTGAGCATCTTTAATCGCTTGTGTGGCTTTTAAATCATAAGACAGCTTTTCCCCATGCTTTTGCAAGGGGAGAGGTCACCTCGTGACCTGACCTCAGGGCACGAAATCGAAAAATCTTGGATATATACCTTGTAGACCCTGGAGGGGCCATAAATTGTAAGAAGTTTCAAATCAATTGACTTCGAAATGTAGCTCTTACAGAGCTCTAAAGTTGAAGTTAGGTGACCTTGGTTGACCTCGTCTGGTGACCTGACCTTGGGTGACCCGAGGTAAATAATTTCAGGGATGTTGGGAAAATGATGCAGTGAGAGGTAGAGCCCTCAACCGCGGTGCTGCGCCTCTTCGTTGTTCTGCCATCCGGGAAAAACCTTAGGGGGCCATCGATGGCCCCCGGTGGGGCGAGGGTTTAAGGCATTAGCGTCGGCAAAGGAGTCGCCAAAGATGGTTCACAGTTATGGTCGGCTAATGAAGGGAGCATGAGTTCGTTGCCAAAATGTCAACAAAACTTTCTTGCCAGAATGTCAAGCTGCCGCAACCTAACCGCTGGCGCGGCGCCTTCGTCGGCTGACTATTTCCAACAGGGGGAGGGAGACTCTTCAGGTTTTTCCATAGTATCTCCAAAACGGTTTGAGATAGGCTCGTGAAATTCTGTCACTTTTCCTAAAACTAAATAGCGCGTCTTTCCTGAAAATTCTGAAAGTATATATGCGGCAGAGGCGGAGCTATGGCTCGCTAATTTGGGAAGTTTTATCCAGAAGCCGAGAATTGTCGCCTGCGTTGCGTTTGTCTTACAGTAAAGCTATCTGTTACGAACTTGCGGCAGTTGTAATGTTTAAATGCTATTGCTGAGATTAAGGATGACAGCTTATGTATATTTTGATAGAATTTTGGCCATAAGCGGTTCAAGAAATTCAAAATGGGGGCCTTACAATGTTATCCATCCGAACTCTTCCAAAGTAATCAGATTGCGTACAGAATGTTCGGGAAAGGTAAACATAACCATGCACTATCCCATGCATGCTTATATGATGATAAGAAGCCATAGGCGTGCTCAGGTACCGTAATTAGGGGGTTCACACGCACTCAAGTTCATTTTAGTGTTGTTTGTGCACTGAATGGGACGAAGCACTGTAACTATGCACTTAGTTCTAAAAACAAAGAAGATTTGGGATGACAGTTGATGTGTATTTCGATATATTTTTGCCCATAGGCGGTTCCAGGAGCTCAAAATGGGGGTCTACAACGTTATCCATTTGAACTCTTCCAAAGTGAAAAACAGCCTACAGAATGGACGGGAGGGGTAAAAATAAAATATTGATCCCATCCGTGTATTATATGATAATAGGATATCATAGGCGTGCTCAGGTACCGTAAATAGGGGGTACAATAACTTTTAACGTATTTTAATGATGTGTCTGCATTGAATGGGGCAAAGCATCGTATAGCTATGCATTTAGTCCTAACACCGAATGGACACAATTCACCATAGGCGGATCCAAGAGTGTCTCTCGGGTCGGACAGGGGTGGACAAAGGCGGGGTAATTTGAAAAGTGCCCATACCTGAAAGCGGGGTAATTTTTGTCTTACCCTCTATCTTATCTCCCTGAATCCGCCTCTGACATTTGTTTTGCATTTGAGCACTTTGCTTAACATCAGAGATATCACACTGTACCTAGCGTGTGCATTTCTGCAAAAAAGAATACATGAAAAGTTTCTATAATTCTCCCAAATTTCTGGCCTTAACCCGCGCCCCACCGGGGGTCCGGCGCCACCTTCGCCCCACGGGGGGGGCCATCGATGGCCCCCCTCTAACTCCGAAAATATGGGCGTTAGCGCAATTCTGCAAAGTGCAATAGAAAGCTCGCATGAATTCAGTAAGAAATTACTTCGCATGTTTTAGTGCTCAGGTCAATGGTTTGACCTCCAGAGGTCAAATTAGGTCAAGATCGGCTATTTTCACTCAAATATGCAATGATTAAGCAAACTGGTCATAACTCTTATGTCATTAGAGCTATTGAGGCCTGGTAAAGTACATTTGATAGCAAATTGCCAGTACTTTTTCCGCTATGTGGAATGTAAAGACCTCCCGCCAGTGGTTTGACCGCCAGAGGTCACCTCGTGACCTAATATGACCTGAGGTCACGAAAGGTCAAAAAGTGACCTTGCCGTATATCAAATGAAAGCCAGTGACAAGACAAACACGATGGTGTTTGTTTCACCGCTCAAGCTCAATTAGGTCAAAAGTTATTGTCAAAATACTGTTTTTGACCTCTGGTGACCTTGGATGACCTTAGAAAAGTCAAACAGCAAATATGACCCCTGGGATCCGTGAAAGGGTGTCCAAAAACGTCGTTCTGAGCGGTCTGACTATTTGCAATCATTTTTGTGGCTTTTATATCATGCAATAGCTTTTCCCCATGCTTTTCCAATGGGAGAGGTCGCCTCGTGACCTGACCTCAGGGCACGAAATTGAAAAATCCCAGATATACACCTTGTAGACCCTGGAGGGGTTATGAAGTGTAGGAAGTTTCAAATCGATCGACTTTGAAATGTAGCTCTTACAGACCTCTAAAGGTGAAGTGAGGTGACCTTGGTTGACCTCGTCTGGTGACCTGACCTTGGGTGATCTGGGGTAAAACATTTCAGGGATGATGGGAAAATGATGCAGTGAGAGGTAGAGCCCTCAACCGCGGTGCTGCGCCTCGTCGTTTTTCTGCTATCCCGGAAAAACCTTAGGGGGGCCATCGATGGCCCCCGGTGAAACGAGGGTTAAAATCACCCTTGAATTTTAAATTTCACCTAAATAAGAGATGTGACCATTTCCAAACAATTTCCTGTCAATCCATACTAGTCTCGTGAAAATTAAGCCGAAAAGACACGAGTTACGGATTATTAAAAAAACAAGTTTTGAAGTGCTGCGACGAGGAGCATGATGATAAGTTGATAAGATGTTCACTGGCCTGTCCCCTCGAATCCGTATCGGCCTGTCCCTGTCCGTACTGGCCTGTTCCTCGAATCCGATGTAATTGTTTAACCCTCGCCCCACCGAAGGGGGCATCGATAGCCCCCTAAGGTTTTTCCGGGATAGCAGAAAAACGACGAGGCGCAGCACCGCGGTTGAGGGCTCTACCTCTCACTGCATCATTTTCCCATCCCTGATATTTTTTACCCCGGGTCACCCAAGGTCAGGTCACCAGACGAGGTCAACCAAGGTCACCTCACTTCATTTTAGAGCTCTGTAAGAGCTACAGTTCAAAGTTGATCGATTTGAAACTTCCTACACTTCATGAACCCTCCAGGATCTACAAGGTGTATATCCGGGATTTTTCGATTTCGTGCCCTGAGATCAGGTCACGAGGCGACCTCTCTCATTGGAAAAACATGGGGAAAAGCTATTTCATGATATAAAAGCCACAAAAATGATTTCAAATACTCAGACTGCTCAGAACAGCGTTTTTGGACACCCTTTCACGGATCCCAGGGGTCATATTTGCCCTTTGACTTTTCCAAGGTCATCCAAGGTCACCAGAGGTCAAAAACAGTATTTTGACAATAACTTTTGACCTAATTGAGCTAGAGCGGTGAAACAAACACCATCGTGTTTGTCTTGTCACTGGCTTTCATTTGATATACGGCAAGGTCACTTTTTGACCTTTCGTAACCTCAGGTCATATTAGGTCACGAGGTGACCTCTGGTGGTCAAACCATTGGCGGGAGGTCTTTACGTTCCACATAGCGGAAAAAGTACTGGCAATTTGCTATCAAATGTACTTTACCGGGCCTCAATAGCTATAATGACATAAGAGTTATGCCCAGTTTGCTTAATCATTGCATACTTGAGTGAAAATAGCCGATCTTGACCTAATTTGACCTCTGGAGGTTAAACCATTGACCTGAGCACTAAAACATGCGAAGTAGTTTCTTACTGAATTCACGCGAGCTTTCTATTGCACTTTGCAGAATTGCGCTAACCCCCATATTTTCGGAGTTAGAGGGGGCCATCGATGGCCCCCGGTGGGCGAGGGTGGCGCCCGACCCCCGGTGGGGCGCGGGTTAACACGCGCATTGACGGGGGGCGGGTACCTGCCCCTCCTCGGGTTTTCGGAGATAGCAGAAAAACGGCGTCGCGTAGCGCCGCTGTACTTGGCATACCTTTTCCTCATCATTTTTACAACTTCTGTGAAACTTTAAGGGTAGGACATCTCGTGTCAGGTAACCAGTACAGGTCAAGTGACATGACCTAAACAAATTTAGATAGCATAAGTCGGAACAGGGTGAACTCATCCGATTGAAACTCATATCACATAATGGGCCCACCGAGTTCTGTAAAATTTTTAAGGTATTTTTTATATCGATGACCTAAGGTCAGGTACGAGTCATGACCTCTCCATTGAAAATACATTGGAAAAATGGTTTTACTGTATAACTCAGTAACGGATGGTAATAGAGCGTTTATTTTAGCTTCATTAGACTCGCCTTGGCTTTGCGGTTCTAATGATATGCATTTTATATAATTTGACCCTGACCTGACCTCAGGTCAGGTCAAATCTCTGATTTGACTTAGCAAGGTCAGTTCATATATCATTCGATTCGGCTTGCTGCGAGGATTCATACAGTTTAAGTCGTTTTGCTCTATCTTTACTTGTTCAGATGTAATGGTCAAAAAACTTAACACGCGCATTGACGGGGGGCGGGTACCCGCCCCCTCGGGTCTTTGGAGACAGTAGAAAAACGGCGGCGCGTAGCGCCGCCGTACTTGGTATACCTTTTCCCTCATCATTTTTACAACTTCTGTGAAAATTTTAAGGTTAGGTCATCTCAGGTCAGGTCACCAGTACAGGTCAAGTGACCCGACCTCAAAAAAGTTTAAGATAGCATAAGTCGGAGCAGGGTGAACTTATCCGATTGAAACTCATATCACATAATGGCCCCACCGAGTTCTCTAAAATATGTTCCGGTATTTTTGATATCGATGACCTAAGGTCAGGTACGAGGCATGACCTCTCCATTGGAAATACATAGGAAAAATGGTTTTTACGGAATAACTCAGTCACGGATGGTGATAGAGCATTTATTTTAGCTGCATTAGACTCGCCTGGGCTTTGCGGTTCTAATGATTTGCATTTTACATAATTTGACCCTGACCTGACCTCAGGTCAGGTCAAATCCTTGATTTGACCTAGCAAGGTCAAATTATATATCATTCGATTCGGCTTGCTAAGAGGATTCATATAGTTCAAGTCGTTTTGCTCTATCTTTACTTGTTCAGATGTAATGGCCGAAAAACTGAATTTACATGTTATCCCTATGACGGGCATGTTTTGACCTCTCGTGACCTTAAATGTGACCTGACAAAAAAATGGTTCAAATGTTTTCGATGGAGAAGTGAATGGGCAGCCCAACGCCGTTTACTGTTTTTCGCTACCTACCGTGGTTCTCGAGATCTTAGGGGGGCGGGTACCCGCCCCCGTCAATGCGAAGGTGGCTCAGACCCCCCGTCAATGCGCGTGTTAATATACATGTTATCCCTATGACGGCATGTGACGGCATGTTTTTTTACCTCTGGTGACCTTAAATTTGACCTGACAAAAAATGGTTCAAATATTTTCGATGGAGAAGCGGATGGGCTACCCAACGCCGTTTACCGTTTTTTGCTACCTACTGTGGTTCTCGAGATTTCAGGGGGGGGTGGGTACCCGCCCCTCGTCAATTCGAAGGTGGCTCAGACCCCGTCAATGCGCGTGTTAAGATACCATAAATCGGAACAGGATAAACTTATCCGATTGAAACTCATATCACATAATGACCCCAAATAGTTCTCTAAAATATATTCCGGTATTTTCTATATCGATGACCAAGGTCAGGTACGAGCCATGACCTCTCCATTGGAAATACATGGGAAAATGGCTTTACTGAATAACTTAGTAATGCATAGAGATAGAGCGTTTATGTTAAGTGCATTAAATTTGCCTCGTCATTGCCGTTCTAATGATATGCATTTTGCCCAATTTGACCTTGACCTGACCTCAGATCAGGTCAAATCCTTGATTTGACCTAGCAAGGTCATATATATCATTCGATTCGGCTTGCTGCGATGATCCATATAGTTCAAATCAATTTGCTGTACCTTTACTTGTTCAGATGTAATGGACGAAAAACTTAATTTACATGTTATCCCTATTACGGCATGTTTTGCCTCTAGTGACCTTGAATTTGACCTGACAGAAAATGGTTCAAATAATTTCGATGGAAAAGTAGATGGGTTATCCAACGCCCTCTACCGTTTTTCATTACCTAGCACGGTTCTCGAGATCTTATGGGGGGGCGGGTACTCGCCCCCTCCCCCGTCAAGGCGAAGGTGGCTCAGACCCCCGGCGGTGCGTGTGTTAAGAAGTCCTCACTTTTAATTGTTTCTCATTTTCATGACTTTAAAACGGTTTTATTTGCTTCAGGAAGCTTGTGCGAGGGCCAAGACATCCGTTATATCATGCCTATATTTTTCGTGATGGGTATTGACATTCTTTTAACTCGCGCCCCACCGGGAGTCCAGCGCCACCTTCGCCCCACCGGGGGCCATCGATGGCCCCCTCTAACTCCGAAAATATGGGCGTTAGCGCAAATCTGCAAAATGCAATAGAAAGCTCGCGTAAATTCAGTAAGAAATTGCCTCACATTTTTTAGTGCTCAGGTCAATGGTTTGACCTCCAGAGGTCAAATTAGGTCAAGATCGGTTATTTTCACTCAAATATGCAATGATTAAGCAAACTGGGCATAACTATTATGTCATTAGAGCTATTGAGGCCTGGTAAAGTACATTTGATAGAAAATTGCCAGTACTTTTTCCGCTATGTGGAACGTAAAGATCTCCCGCCAGTGGTTTGACTGCCATAGGTCACCTCGTGACCTAATATGACCTGAGGTCACAAAAGGACACAAAGTGACCTTGCCGTATATCAAATGAAAGCCAGTGACAAGACAAACACGATGGTGTTTGTTTCACCGCTCTAGCTCAATTAGGTCAAAAGTTATTGTCAAAATACTGTTTTTGACCTCTGGTGACCTTGGATGACCTTGGAAAAGTCAAAGGGCAAATATGACCCCTGGGATCCGTGAAAGGGTGTCCAAAAACACTGTTCTGAGCAGTCTGAGTATTTGCAATCATTTTTGTGGCTTTTATATCATGAAACAGCTTTTCCCCATGCATTTCCAACGGGAGAGGTCGCTTCGTGACCTGACCTCAGGGCATGAAATCGAAAAATCCTGGATATACACCTTGTAGACCCTGGAGGGGTCATGAAGTGTAGGAAGTGTCAAATCGATCAACTTTGAAATGTAGCTCTTACAGAGCTCTAAATTTGAAGTGAGGTGACCTTGGTTTGCCTCATCTGGTGACCTGACCTTGGGTGACCCGGGGTAAAAATTTCAGGGATGATGGGAAAATGATGCAGTGAGAGGACGAGCCTTCAATCGCGGTGCTGCGCCTCGTCGTTTTTCTGCTATCTTGGAAAAAAACCTTGGGGGCCATCGATGGCCCCCGGTGGGGCGAGGGTTAACCTGTACCCCGGTGGGCCTCCGAACTACCTTCGCCCTGGTGGGGGAAGGATTGTTCAGAAACCCCCTCAATTTCGTCTCCTATACGGGATGGCGGAAAAGGTAAAAAGAAAGCTGGCGTATAGCTCATACAAATGCATGAAGAAACCACATTTGTCACTTTAGGGCTCAGTTCAATATGGAGGTCATGACATGTCAAAGAAAGTGTCAAGTTAGAGAGAGTTTGGAGCTCTAGCGCCTGACAGGGTTGAGTAAGAATCATTTTTAGTCACAATTCGCTTCCTTTCGTTGCGGCGAATGGAATGTTGTATAATATGACTATACTCGGCCAAGCACAAACATGACCTGATCTTAGGCCAGGTCAAAGTCACTATCAGATCTAGCATGGTCAATATGCACATCAATCGACTCGTAATAACAATCGATACATAATGCTAGCAACAGTGGCGGATCCAGGGGTGGTGCGAAAAAGGCATTTGCTCCCCCAAACGGAAAATCTCGGAAAAAACAATATTCTGCCCCCAAAGCGGTCGACCTCGTCTTTTCCCCGACTCCTTTTTAGTTGATAGGCATGATTTTGGTGCCTCAACTCTCAGCTTCAAGCAAAACTTGTTAAGTTTAGTGTAAATATTGGTCCTTGGACAGGAAAGAAGTATCTTGAGGCCCATATTTACCACCCGATGACGTTTTTTGCACCTCAGATACCCTAAATTCTACCGTCAAGTGATATTGTAGCACAATTTTTCATTGCGTGACGTTTTCATTTTTCGACTTCATTCTGCTCTCCAAACCGACCGGCTAGATCCACCGCTGCGTATAAAAATATATATCGACATGTCCTGCAAAGTTATTGACCCAGGTCTGAAAATCTGCATAACTAGCCCAGATGACTTCTCAGAGGTCACAGGTAAAAAAATTGCGACATGCACTTAGAAAGTGGCCCAGTATACTACGATTTGGAGAATATGAAGGTATTATCGGCTGTATCTGCATGAATACAGCCACATCTATGTTTTCCCCATGCAATTCCAATTGAGAGGTCCTGATCCGTACCTGACCGTAGGTCATCGATGGGAAAAATCCCGGAATATATGTTGCAGTACTTGGTGGGCCCATTGTGTGGTATAAGTTTCAATTCGATATATTTGCCCTTTCCTTACTTATGCCACCTTGGACATTTTTGGAGGTAAGGTCAATTGACCTCCACTGGTGACCTGGCCTAAGAGAGTCCAACCTTTAAATTTTATAGAAAGTTGTGGAGTTGATTAAAGGCAAGGTGTTCGAAGTACGGCGCCGACTATACTCGGCTACCGCCTCCTGTTTTTGTGTCGTCGGAAAGACCCGATGGGGGGGTGTTCAAACACCACTCAACCGGACGAGGGTTAAAAACAAAAACAATATTGTTAGCATCTTAAAAAAAAACTGAAATATTTTCCTAACTGCCCACAGGTCTAGGCTCAGAGTCGAAAGTTCCTTGCAGAAGTCACGCTGAAGCCTTGATGCTCCAAAATACCAAAAGGACTACAACGCAGCTCCGAGGAACAGGCTGGCAGACATGAGAGCCGAACAAGATCTAGAGCAGCCGGAAGCAAAGGAAATTAAACGTGAGTGAGCGTCTGGACTCTGAGATGTGTGCTGGACGTTTTTGGACCGGGGGCGCATCCAGTACCTTCCCAGGGAGCGTCACAAATCTTAGTTCTTATCTTGTCGGTATAAATTTCGTTCAGCACATATTGAACGTACCAGTTATGGACATGGCTGATGAGAGAATCAAATATTATTTTCATCTGGGTTTTCTGGGGTCCAGCGCTGGTAAAAACTGTTTCCCATTAATTTGCTGATCAGTTCCTTTCTTGTTGACAGATCGCCTACTGCCATCCACCCGGCTCTTCATCTCACTTCTGGTTGGCTTGGGCATGCTGTTGGTTTTCATCACCCGCTTCAACATTAACATAGCCGTCATATGTATGGTCAAGGAAGATTCTACAGTACCTGACGACGTCAAAAATGGCACCACCAGTGAAAATTACGTCACATCGGCGCGGCAACGCATCAATTCGAGCAAACTCGCGACTGCCGAGATGACCCATCAGGTATGGGTTTATGCATGGTGACGCACAGAATTTTCGAACGCCGATTCATACATTGATTCAGTCGAGTTCAGAAACCAGCATCATCTAAGAATGTATCACTGTTATGCAATACAGTGGTCACAAAGTGTCAGATAAATGTATAAGACGCATATATAAAAGTAAAAACCTGTCCCCAGTTTCCTTTCTCGTATTCCACAAAAATGATTTGCGGAGCTTCAACCCTACAATTTCAAAATTTTGCGGAGATTTCAAGGAATAAAATAAAGATACAAATTAATCCGTGTTCATTTTATTAGCTCATACAGAAATTTCAGTTCATAATTTGAAATAAAGATTTGAGAACATCACTTTACTACTTGCATATGTCATACTTATAAAATTTATCTCTCTTGGAAGCTTTATTCAGGCAATATTTACTGATTTCCCACCTGATTTTTTCTCACTGAGCATTTTTGGCAGGGATGGCGCCAACTTATGGTTGGCGCCATCTGTTGGCAGATGGTAGGTCTGCTATCGACAACCATATGTTTGCTATCGTCTCGAGACTATTTAAGAGGTGCTATTTCTATGATTTCTATGTTTTTTTCTGGAAAATGCGTTTTTTTAATTCCCAAGAATTTGACAGTGTTCGAGGATCCAAAGAACAGAGACAAGGGGGAGCTCATCGATAGTCTTCTGAATGTCTGCCGATCTCTCTTAACCCTCGCCCCAGCCGGGGCCATCGATGCCCCCTAAGGTTTTTCCGGGATAGCAGAAAAACGACGAGGCGCAGCACCGCGGTTGAGGGCTCTACCTCTCACTGCATCATTTTCCCATCATCCCTGACATTTTTTACCCCGGGTCACCCAAGGTCAGGTCACCAGACGATGTCAACCTAGGTCACCTCACTTCAATTTTAGAGCTCTGTAAGAGCTACATTTCGAAGTCGATTGATTTGAAACTTGCTACACTTCATAACACCTCCAGGGTCTACAAGGTGTGTATCCGGGATTTTTCGATTTTGTGCCCTGAGGTCAGGTCACGAGGCGACCTCTCCCATTGGAAAAGCATCGGGAAAAGTTGTTTCATGATATAAAAGCCACAAAAAAGATTGCAAATACTCAGACTGCTCAGAACAACGTTTTTGGACACCCTTTCACGAATCCCAGGGGTCATATTTGCCCTTTGACTTTTCCAAGGTCATCCAAGATCAACAGAGGTCAAAAACAGTATTTTGACAATAACTTTTGACCTAATTAAGCTAGAGCAATGAAACAAACACCATCGTGTTTGTCTTGTCACTGGCTTTCATTTGGTATACGACAAGGTCACTTTCTGACTTTTCGTGACCTCAGGTCATTTTAGGTCACGAGGTGACCTCTGGAGGTCAAACCACTGGCGGGAATTCTTTACGTTCCACATAGCGGAAAAGTACTGGCAATTTGCTATCAAATTTACTTTACCAAGCCTCAATAGCTCTAATGACATAAGAGTTATGCCCAGTTTACTTAATCATTGCATATTTGAGTGAAAATAGCCGATCTTGACCTAATTTGACCACTGGAGGTCAAACCATTGACCTGAGCACTAAAACATGCGAAGTAATTTCTTACTGAATTCACGCGAGCTTTCTATTGCACTTTGCAGATTTGCGCTAACGCCCATATTTTCGGAGTTAGAGGGGGGGCCATCGATGGCCCCGGTGGGGAGAGAAGGTGGCACCGGACCCCCGGTGGGGTGCGGGTTAACCTTCGCCCGGGTGGGGGTCTTTTAGACCCCCTCGGGGTTTTCGAAGTGACCAAAAACGGCGGCGCGCAGCGCCGCCAAACTTGGTCTAGCTGTTCCTTCATTATTTTTACATCTTTCCGGAAAATTTAGGCTCAAGGTCATATCAGGTCAGGTCACCAGGCCAGGTGAAGTGACCTCACCTCAAAAAATACTTAGGACCGCATAACTAAAAGAAGGGTTAATCGATCAAGTTGAAACTCATACCACATATTGGGCCTACCAGGAGCTACAACATTTGTTCCGGGATTTTTGATATTGGTGACCTAAGGTCATGTGCAGGGCATGACCTCCCCATTGTCAATACATGGGGAAAATCACGAAATGGGCTTTTCTCAGTAAGTATGGATGGAATCAACTTCAAACATCGTTTGCGACTTGCTCTTAGCCCATTTCTGGAGCTGATGCCAAAATTTTTTACTTGTGACCCTTAAAAAGGTCACCTTAGGTCAAATAAGCATTTTTTTGTGTTTTTCTCTATAAATTTTGAATAAAATAAGATAGAGCCTTTATTTTGTCACCAAAGTGTTTGTATAGTCACTAGAAGTCAAATGATATACATCATGACTATACCAGGTCAAGTTGGGTCAGACCATTGACCTTGGTCAGGTTAAATTCTTAAATTTGACCTGGCATAGCAATATCATATATCATTCGATTCGTATTGACGAGAGGATTGCAATGGTGCATAACCTATGGCTGTATCTTGTTTGGTTTTGGAAGCTATTAGCGAAAAAGTAAACGCCCTTATGCATGGGTGGCTATGGGCATTCCCAAGAATATGCCCAATATCCTGTAGCTCCCTAGGCTTTGACCTGACACGAAAATGAAGAGCACTGTAATGAAAGCGCATCTCAAGAGCTTTCGAATGGTGTTAAAAAATGTTTCTAGCTATCATAGTTTCTGAGATATATGAGGTTATCTTAGTACACCTCATATTAGCGATTTTGGCCTATTTTGACTTCTGGTGACCTTGATATTTACCTGACAAGAAAAATGGCCGAAGTATTTTCGATATCATTTTCGAAGAGCTTGCGATTTCCGTTTTGCGCTTTTTTCTAGCTCTCTTAGTTTTTGAGATCGTGGGGGGGTCTTTTTGGCCCCCACCAGGGCGAAGGTGGCTCGTACCCGCCACCGGGGCAAGGGTTAAAGTCCTCGCTCTCATTTTCGGATGGCATTTTAGCAAGATGAAAAATGTATGCCTGTTCGATTTATTCATTTCGTTTACATTTTCAGTTAGTCTGTATAGCAGCCTGAATATAGTGTAATAGGTGTTGGGAAATTCGCCGCCATTCTATGACAGCCAGGGATATTATCAGCCATCTAGATTAATGTTTCAGTAGTTATTGCGGAAGGTTCGATTTTACAGCCACTTATTAAGAATGAATGATATATTGCAGCATAAAGACACACTAGATAACATTATCAAAGTTATTTGACTTGCACGGCATATCCACTATTCATGTGGTTATTCTGAAGCCGGTCGTAATGAAGATGAGGGACATAAATGACAACTTAAGCAAAAACACACTGTAGGATAAGGATAAGGATAGGATGGTTGATGGGGAAGGACAAGGATTACCCACGGGGATGGTCGCCACAGGCGCCACGCTCAACCCATGGGGTGAGGTAGTGGGACTTGATGAAGGGATCCGGTGAAAAAGGAAAACAACAAACAAGGCGTTACACTTAAAAAACGTAACCGTCTTCCTCCTCCTTTACCATATTTTTACTCCATAAAGGTTTCCAGAGTTTTTTTCACGGATACTCGCGGCTTGAGGTACCTCGCCAGCTCAGGGTCTGACATGGGGTCCCGTGAGCACTTGGAAGTCAACTCTGATGCCGGCTCACTCTCCTTCCTCGAGGACCTACCGGCCATGTCCCTGAACATGGCGCGGTATCTAGCCAGGCGGTTTGCAGGGGCCGAAGGTACAGTGATGTTTTTTAGTTTGGAAGGCGGATCTGCACCTTCCTTTCCAGCTAGGGTTATGAAGGTGGAGTTGCCTCGTATGACAGCTACGGAGATTCGCTGCATCAGCCATTCCGACTCGCGCTTGTCGCCCGTTTCACGGACCAGACGGCGCCCTAGTTCTCGAAAGAGGGCTGCTCCTGCCTTGCCAATCGTACCACCCGTTTCAACGGCAAGGGGCACGAAGTGATATCGGTAGCTAATGTTGGCATACCGTCGAATTTTGCGGCTCTCGGCAGCGGCTGCGGCAGCCCCAGCCTCAGAGGCTGATGTGCTCACTGTGGAGGGGGCGTAAGTATCAACACACGTCGAGTCCCATATATGTGACATGCCTTGTGTATTCACCAAACGCTGCAATCAGCTGCATTATTACCTTTGTTTGCTACCCGGCAGGGTGAGTTTGATTGGGACAAACAGTTCCAGGCGCTGCTCCTCTCCAGCTATTACTACGGCTATACAGTCTTCCTTACGCCCGGCGGGATGATCGCAGACAGGTGAGCATAGTGGAGGTGTCATCAAATCATTGGCGCATGCTTTTCTTAGTTATTGACGTTCAGGGGTCTGAACAATGATGTATTTTTATCGACGAAGACCTCCGTTTAGCCCCAGATAAGGAGGTTTCTCTGAACAACGAGCGATTGTAAAGTTTCATGAGGGCGTAAATGACTATCCAAGATGCATAGACTGAGTGAGATGGATAGCACACGTTTAAACGTTGCGGCACTGAAGGACTTACTTGCAAGTCACCTGAGGTCAAATAAGCAATAAAAGATACTTCTAAGAAATGTCTCCACAGAAATATGAAGTTTTTACAAGCACCGTTGTGTTATCTTGGGTTGAATCATAGTATGCTGCTACTGTCTGAACTTTCTGGAACCCACAGTCACCTGGAGGCATATCTGGGGAACCCATTGAGATGTAGAACAAATCAGAATGGGGCTAAAACTGTCCCACTATCTTTTTACCAAGTTTTGATAATATTTTTTTAGCTGTGGCATCAAAAGTCTCAAAATACGAGAAATCTGGACCGATCTAGAAAATATCCTATAAGTTGGGAACACTAAGAACTAAGACAAAGCCAAGGTCATCAATTTGTTTCCTCTGCCCAAGGAGTCTAATGATACGTGGTATGACATTGCTAGGTCATAGGCTGAGATGGACCTCAAATCAAGGTAAAATAATGACTTTGCAATAGCAGACTTCAGAGGTAGTATTTGTTGAAAAAAATATACATGGCCTTATTGCTTCAAAAATAGTCAATAAATATAACAATTCATGTTATTTGATTCGTGACGGTCAGGCCTGAACCGTCCTGGGGACCTATTGGAAAATTCCGTAATTATGCAAAACACGGGAGCTCATTAAAAGCGGCTAAGGCCATAGAGGGAATGTCCCACACAATGTCCTCTAAGGGTTTACGGTCAATAACATTCAAGGTCATCAGCTTATGAAGCAACAATGGCATATTCCCAACAATGTACATACATACAGTGTAACTGGCATTTTGCAACACTCGGGCGGAAAAGGAGGGCTTGACTTTAAGAAAAGATATCTGACCTTGCGCTGTAAACTTGAACTTCACGTTGAACTTGACCTTGAGTAGCCTTAATTATGAAGTCATAACATAACATACGTCGTAGTGATTCATGATATCTGATCGGAACACTGGGGTCAATGACTTTAAAATTGTTTATCTCCTTGTCCTGTCCTCTTTTTTAATTACTCTTTAAAAATTACTTTCGATGGATGATAACATCCTCATGAAGATTCAAATGAAAGGTATGTATGTACCTAGACAGTTGCGTGTTCTGAACTGTTCAAATGCTCGCCTAAGACAAGTATTGTTGTTATATTCACAGATAATTGAGAAAAGCTCGCAGCACACTTATTGGAGCTAACCTCACTTGACCCGTACGTCTCAGGCTGCCAGCCAACTGGGTGGTGATGTTTACCATCAGCATTCACGGACTGCTGAGCCTGATGACGCCGACGCTAGCCCGGCTCAACAAGTACCTGCTCCTTGGCCTGAGGGCACTGATGGGTCTCGTTTGCGTGAGTGATGACGTCTGAGACTTGCTGCAAATTGTAATGGTACAAATGGCAAAGTTTTATCAACACATGCCGAAATGGCACGCACAATTCTAT
Source organism: Lepas anatifera (assembly GCA_034440635.1). Lineage (NCBI taxonomy): Eukaryota > Metazoa > Arthropoda > Thecostraca > Lepadidae > Lepas > Lepas anatifera. Next base: position 68,032 of record JAOTON010000320.1, read on the forward strand.
AGCAGAGTGGAATTTGGGGGAGGAGGTTGTTCCACCTCCTCCCCACCGTTTTATACCTCGCCTGTGAACGAATGGATGTGTCAGAAACCAGGAAAAATGTTTTTGTTTTACCAATAACCAGCAATTGGAAGAAAATGCAAGCAATAGGCACCTTAGAATGTATTCCTTGAGCATATCATGAGCCACAAATGTAGCAAAGTCCTGCTGCAGCTGCTAAAATGCAGCAATATCAAAAGCACACAAGCCGAGCTCCAACTTTGGGTACCCGGGGTGAAAGAGCTGACAGAGTGTTGTCAAAAACAAAAAGCTGATCAGATAAGCATGACCGACTGCAGAATATGATTATAAAATAGCATGTTACGAGCAAAACATTTGTGGAAATCAGGACACCCTAGTATACACAGATTTACATCGTTAGCATGTAGAGAGAATGATCTTAAAACAATTGGAATCTCAACTTTGTGGTTACCAGGCTCCGCTGCTGCCAGCGTGCTCTGTTATCCTTCGGAACTGGAGCGTGCCCAGCGAGTACTCTACATTGTTCGCCATCACCTGGGCCTTCCAGTACTTCGGAAGTGGCATAAGCTACCCCATCACCAGCTCCCTCTGCGAGGGACTCGGCTGGCCCATGGTGTTTTTACATCACAGGTGAATAATTCGGCTGGTCAGTAGTGTTCTTGATCACAGGTGAGGAATTCGGCTGTCCCATAGGGCTGTTCATCACAGGTGAAGAATTTGGATGCCTGGTGGTTCTTTATCATATTGGCGGAATAGTAGCGTTCTATATCAAAGACGAGAAGCTCAGCTGGTCAGTATTGTGTTATAGATGACAGGTGAGGAGCTCTGCTGGCCAGCGTAGTGTTATAGATCACAGGTGAGGAGCTCGGCTGGTCAGTATAGTGTTATAGATCACAGATTAGGAGGTCTGCTGGCCAGTGTAGTGCTGAAGACATACCATTTTCGCAGCCATCTACTGTATAACCCTCGCCCCACCGGGGGCCATCGATGGCCCCCCTAAGGTTTTTCCGGGATAGCAGAAAAACGACGAGGCGCAGCACCGTGGTTGAGGGCTCTACCTCTCACTGCATCATTTTCCCATCATCCCTGAAATTTTTTACCCCGGGTCACCCAAGGTCAGGTCACCAGATGAGGTCAACCAAGGTCATCTCACTTCACCTTTAGAGCTCTGTAAGAGCTACATTTCAAAGTTGATCGATTTGAAACTTCCTACACTTCATAACCCCTCCAGGGTCTACAAGGTGTATATCCGGGATTTTTCGATTTCGTGCCCTGAGGTCAGGTCACGAGGCGACCTCTCCCATTGGAAAAGCATGGGGAAAAGTTGTTTCATGATATAAAAGCCACAAAAATGATTGCAAATACTCAGACTGCTCAGAACAACGTTTTTGGACACCTTTTCACGGATCCCAGGGGTCATATTTGCCCTTTGACTTTTCCAAGGTCATCCAAGGTCACCAGAGGTCAAAAACAGTATTTTGACAATAACTTCTGACCTAATTAAGCTAGAGCAGTGAAACAAACACCATCGTGTTTGTCTTGTCACTGGCTTTCATTTGATATATGGCAAGGTCACTTTCTGACCTTTCGTGACCTCAGGTCATCTTAGGTCACGAGGTGACCTCTGGAGGTCAAACCACTGGCGGGAGGTCTTTACGTTCCACATAGCGGAAAAAGTACTGGCAATTTGCTATCAAATGTACTTTACCAGGCCTCAATAGCTCTAATGACATAAGAGTTATGCCCAGTTTGCTTAATCATTGCATATTTGAGTGAAAATAGCCGATCTCGACCTAATTTGACCTCTGGAGGTCAAACCATTGACCTGAGCACTAAAACATGCGAAGTAATTTCTTACTGAATTCACGCGAGCTTTCTATTGCACTTTGCAGATTTGCGCTAACGCCCATATTTTCGGAGTTAGAGGGGGGGCCATCGATGGCCCCCCGGTGGGCGAAGGTGGCGCCGGACCCCCGGTGGGGCGCGGGATAAGATTATTTGTATATTTCAGCCAGAGACATGCATGATGTTTCGATTTAAAGTTTTCAATGTGGAGTTGCTGCACCGCCCTCTATCCTTGCGACACATCCTGTCTGGATGCAGCGTCATACACTTGTTCCCAGTTAGCCCACGTCCTAAAATTTTGAACTGTCTCCGCATCAATCAAACCGCGCTCTCTCGCTCCCGTCCCCTGCAGGCGTGTTACCGGTGGTATGGGGTGTTCTGGCCTGGTTCCTAATGGCCACCACCCCGGATGAGAGTATTATCTGCCCCGAAAAGGAGTGCAACTACATACTCGCCAGCCGGATGTGCCGGATCACCACCTCGACATCAAGGAAAAACAAAGACGTGAGTCGTGCTCGACGCTGGAACTTCGGTTTTAAAGGGAATGTGGCACCTTCACAACGTGACTTTAACTGAGATAGCCAAGTTGTAAAGCAGGCTGGAAAACCAGGTACACCATATTTCATTTGTCTTGGAACTCGATATTTCCGTAGAAAAAAGCTAAAACCTACCTGAAAACAGCCCCCTAAGCCCCCCGTCGCCGGCAGCCATCGTTGTGAGCTACTGGTGTGACGACATATGCTGACGTCACGATGAGCATCAGCCAATCGAAGCCCTTGAAGCGATTCAAGTATGGTAGTAGTTGCCAGATCGTGACATCATCCACAGTCTGATATTTATTTCTTTTTCTAGAGGAGTATTTTTAAAAACCAAACATTGAGCTTATTGTACATTTTTCAGAGAAATCATGAGTGATTTCATTATTTTTGGCTAAAAGTACGCCTAATTACACTAAATTCCAGGATTCGACCAAGGTGCCACATTCCCTTTAAGCTTTCTCCATTATGGACTGTTCACGAGTAATGGATGAGTGTAACAAAAATTAATAATGACACCTAATTATGCTAATTTCCACAACATATTTCACCTGTTACAGTTCTAACTAAGTTACTTCAATATTCATAGCATGTAGTCATGAATGCATGGTGTGGCGAGCCACCCCTGCTGGCACGGCCCAGAGCTGGCCCGAGACGTCGGCTGCGCCGCGTTTTGATGACTTTGCATCCGGTGTCCAGTGCTCTGGCACAGCGAGCGACGGCCCAGGCAGGTGATGTCATGCGTATGACTTCTGTAACCCGGTGCTTCTACAGTTGCCTGATGAAAGCTTTCATCAGTTTCTGACGTTGCTGTGACGTCTATCTTTTTCACAAATCCAGTCATTTCATTGGCGTGTGTGGTGGGCGTCCACTGCCCTGTTGTTTCGGTGAGATGGACATATGTAACTGGCTACCCGCTGTTGTCTCGGGGGAGATCGCTTAGAACCGTCTTCACCAGCGGACCTCCGCAGTCAGGCGCCGGCAACGGTCGGCATCGCGTCAGACAGCATCAGACCACGCCAGGTCACGCTGGATTAGGCTAGGTCACCGTTAATCACGCTTGTAAAAGATAGGTTGACAGAGAGTGAGTGATCTGTAGCGACGCGCATTTTTATTCGACACCTCTACGTATATTAATTGGCGCTGCCATTCCGAGTGAAGACCGACTGCTTTAATACCTGTTGGACTTATATTCATCGCTGCTATAACCTGCCTTTACACAACGCGAGGCAATACAGAAGAAAGAGGAACCAACATCTTTTCATCATATAATGACGCGACGAGGTCTTACCACTTCAACTTAATCACAGCCGAGTGAAACTTTTTCACGACAATGAGTAATACCTATGACGTCACCAGTAAGTATATGTACTCCAATGACGTCATAGTTAAGATTACTCAAGGTTAAGGTTAAAGTCACAGGTCAAAGTTAAAGGTCATTGGTCAAGTTCAAAAACTCTTCTCCCGCCCAACAGGTTCTGTATGCAGCACATAGTGCTAGTTAGAGAGTACATTATCAGGAATATGCCATATGCCAATCATCAAAGATCATATGATAATATCAGATAATATCAATAATATGGCATAGGTCATTGAACTTGAATACCAATGACCCCAAAATTTCAGAGCACATTGTTTGCGACCGTACCCCTATGTCCATAGTCCGTTTCAAGTGCATTCACAGTCTTTCTGTTTCTCTGGTTAACACATTTATCCGCATCGTCACATCAGTCACACCAATGCTGGCGTGCGTGTATGAGAGTGGGATAGTGTGCTTGTAGGTGGGCGAGAGGGAGTACTTGTGGTTGGGAAGATGGATGTCTGCCGTGCGTGGGTGGGTGACTGCGGTACTCGGTGTGTGTGGGTGTGTACGTGCGCGTGTGTGTGGATGTGTAGGCAGGCGTGCGTGCGTGGATTCGGATGTGTGTGTGTGTGTGTGTGTGTGTGTGTGTGTGTGTGTGTGTGTGTGTGTGTGTGTGTGTGTGTGTGTGTGTGTGCGTGCGTGTGTGTGTGCGTGCGTGCGTGCGTGTGTGCACTAACGTTACAATTGTGGTGAATGCATCTGTGTGCATGCATGAATGATGTAGTACCTGTGCTCTCCCCGAATGTTACTAGTTTCGCTATTATTTTCGGGGAGGGCGCAGGGAATCAACTAACCCTTACTAGCAAAAAAAAGAAAAGAAGATCAGCGCCGACCAGACTCTTTCTCTCCTGACGTGACTATGGCACAACAACATGACGAGACCAATGGATCAAAAAAATGAATGACTACGAGAGCGAATGAGTCGGAGGACAAGGGAGCCCGGGGAGACGATGGTGGAGAGGGGGGCTGCATAATCACGGAATTTCTCAATAGGTTCCCAGTACGGCAAATATTTGAATTTTACAACCTCTTTTGACCTTGGATATGTCAAAGTTCTAGGCCAATAACATATCTCAATAAAACTCGACTGCAAAATAGATCACCATGGCCCCCACGAACCCCCTCAACGAGCGTTTTTCTAATTATCTTGACTTCCGAGATCTCCGGGAGGTGAGCACTTGGTGGTGGACACTGCGCGTTGACGGCAGACCCCTCTCCACTGCCCCTGTTAAAATGGTCCTTGATCGGATCTGGGCCTCATCCAGTTTACCAGGTTTGTTTGCCGGTGTGTGATACATTTTATTTGCTCTTCATAGAGGTCCTAAATAACAATTATATATGTGTCGATGTATCTTCACCCTACTCATGCGTCTCAGATACATCACATATGCATCCTACCCGTAGCATCATCATGGATCATAATCCCGCAAACAGTAACACGCGCAGTGAATGGGGGTCTGGCGTCAACGTGCAGTGGAGGGGTTCCTAAAGTGCCACCCCTGAGATCTTGGAAACCAAGAGAGTTAGACTATGTTGCAGTATTGGGCTAGTGTGAGAAGAGCATCCACGATATTAATGAAATAAATTACATATGAGAGATTTGTTTTTAACACGCGCATTGACGGGGGTCTGAGCCACCTTCCCATTGACGGGGGGGCAGGTACCCGCCCTCCCTAAGATCACGAGAACCACGGTAGGTAGCGAAAAACTGTAAACGGCGTTGGGCTGCCCATCCACGTCCCCATCGAAAACATTTGAACCATTTTTTGTCAGGTCTCATTTAAGGTCACGAGAGGTCAAAACATGCCGTCATAGGAATAACATGTAAATTCAGTTTTTCGGCCATTACATCTGAACAAGTAAAGATAGAGCAAAACGACTTAAACTATATGAATCCTCTCAGCAAGCCAAATCGAATGATATATAATGTAACCTTGGTAGGTCAAATCAAGGATTTGACCTCACCTGAGGTCAGGTCAGGGTCAAATTATATAAAATGCATATCATTAGAACCGCAAAACCCAGGCAAGTCTAATGCAGCTAAAATAAATGCTCTATCACCATCCGTTACTGAGTTATTCCGTAAAAACAATTTTTCCTATGTATTTCCAATCGAGAGGTCATGCCTCGTACCTGACCTTAGGTCATCGATATCAAAAATACCGGAACATATTTTAAAGAACTCGGTGGGGCCATTATGTGATATGAGTTTCAATCGGATAAGTTCACACTGCTCCGACTTATGCTCTCTTACACTTTTTTTAGGTCGGGTCACTTGACCTGTACTGGTGACCTGACCTTGGATGACCTAACCTTAAAATTTTCACAGAAGTTGTTAAAATGATGAGGGAAAAGGTATGCCAAGTACGGCGGCGCTAAGCGCCGCCGTTTTTCTACTGTTTTTGAAAAACCCGAAGGGGCGGGTACACGCCCCCCGTCAATGCGCGTGTTAATTTCTACTACAATATACACTAACTAGGACCCTTTATTTTACCCAACAGGAGAAGTCGGACCCAGTACCTTTCTGGGCCATCATCACAAACAGACAGGTGTTGATCTGCACCTGCTGTTTCTTCTCGGTCAGCTGGTTCTTCTACACAACTAGTATCGTCATACCCACCTTCCTGAAGGAGGTGTTTGACGTGGAACTTTTCGAGGTAAGTATAATTGTTCTTACAGTTTCTTTAAACCAGAAAATTTTATAACATCAATAACTGAGGGAGCGCATGTTTCATTAATAATTTTCAAATCTCCAGTTGGAACATCTACGCAACTGAAATGATCTTACCTCCTACCCCTCATCCTCAGTGGTCTGATAAAGCCACTATTTGTTTACAGAGTAAAACATTCGGTAGTGACGTAAGTCTTATATTTAGGAAAAATACTAGCCAATTTGAGCAAAGCTCGTATAGATAAATGCATTCTATATCAAATACTAGTATCATAAATCATGGGAAGATTTGTCGTCACTCTGCTGGTCGCACTGCAGTTACAGTTCATTAGTCAGAGAATGATATGGCCTTCAAATTTAGAACCTCACAGGACAGTGTGCTTGTATGGAACTCAATTTGAGGACATGTCTTAATTTGGTTCCACAAATACCCGGATTTTTTGTTTTGTTTTTAGTAATCTGCTCCATCAATATTCTGATCAAGGGCTGAACATGCAGTGCTAACAACAGGCCAAGAGGTACAAATAATCTAAGCATGGTTAACGTATATTTTGCACGCATATTTAGCCCAAAGTTTTCAAAAGTTTCAAGATTATATTTTCCTTTGAAATCAGGACATTGTGTTATTGATCGCAATTGGCCCACTCATGAATCTTTACATATTTCGGATTCTAATGACCTACAAAAATAAAAGATAAGATATGAACAATTTCTCAAGGAAAACACACACATAACATCATTCAAGCAACATTAATCCATTTCTGACCCTTAACAGATAATCATCGTGCGGCATAAACACGGTAAAAAACGGATTATAGCGACAATGGCTACTGCTTCGCTTCACAGCAAGGACTGTCCGCTACTTGGCAGGCCACATCGATGCCAGCTTTTTTTCTAACAATGGGGCGTATCTAGGCACAGTGCTTTATATCATGAGCACATTCGCGTATATTCTAATTTGATTCTACAATTTTCTTCATATTGCTGCAGAGGAACGTTGTTTTCTAGTTCCGACCCAGATTGTTAGTTAGTCATAAAATGTATCTGCCAACTTCAGAATGGATTTCTCTCTGGACTGCCCTCGATGACAATGGCAGTCGGGGTGGTGGCTGCTGGAAGGTCATTGGAGTATCTCGTCACCAAGTGGCACCTCAGCAAAACAAACGGACGCAAGATTGTAAACACCATTGGTAAGCCCACCAGCTTGTATAACCCTCGCCCCACCGGGGGGCCATCGATGGCCCCCTAAGGTTTTTCCGGGATAGCAGAAAAACGCCGAGGCGCAGCACCGCGGTTGAGGGCTCTACCTCTCACTGCATCATTTTCCCATCATCCCTGAAATTTTTTACCCCGGGTCACCCAAGGTCAGGTCACCAGACGAGGTCAACCAAGGTCACCTCACTTCACCTTTAGAGCTCTGTAAGAGCTACATTTCGAAGTCGATCAATTTGAAACTTCGTACACTTTATGACCCCTCCAGGGTCTACAAGGTGTATATCCGGGATTTTTCGATTTCGTGCCCTGAGGTCAGGTCACGAGGCGACCTCTCCCATTGGAAAAGCATGGGGAAAAGCTATTTCATGATATAAAAGCCACAAAAATGATTGCAAATACTCAGACTGCTCAGAACAACGTTTTTAGATACCCTTTCACGGATACCAGGGGTCATATTTGCCCTTTGACTTTTCCAAGGTCATGCAAAGGTCACCAGAGGTCAAAAACAGTATTTTGACAATAACTTTTGACCTAATTGAACTAGAGCGGTGAAACAAACACCATCGTGTTTGTCTTGTCACTGGCTTTCATTTGATATACGGCAAGGTCACTTTTTGACCTTTCGTGACCTCAGGTCATATTAGGTCACGAGGTGACCTCTGGCGGTCAAACCACTGGCGGGAGGTCTTTACGTTTCACATACCGGAAAAAGTACTGGCAATTTGCTATCAAATGTACTTTACCAGGCTTCAATAGCTCTAATGACATAAGAGTTATGCCCAGTTGGCTTAATCATTGCATATTTGAGTGAAAATAGCCGATCTTGACCTAATTTGGCCTCTGGAGGTCAAACCATTGACCTGAGCACTAAAACATGCGAAGTAATTTCTTACTGAATTCACGCGAGCTTTCTATTGCACTTTGCAGATTTGCGCTAACGCCCATATTTTCGGAGTTAGAGGGGGGCCATCGATGGCCCCCGGTGGGGCGAAGGTGGCGCCGGACCCCCGGTGGGGCGCGGGTTAAGGGAAACTTAGCTAATACATTTCAAGGTACGTATGCACATTCATTTCTAGTCATGGGCAGGGATGATGGGGGACGCGTCCTCCACCTCCTCTTACTGGTGAATCAGGGAGACGTCCGCCATAAAATGTTGGGCCCCAACTTATTTTTTTGCATTCTCTCCCCGTTACCTGTGTGAATATACATAAATATTTCGGGCAAGTGCATCGTCGTCAACACCGATATGCAGTCAAAATTTTCACAATCTGCCACCTCGTATAAATTCTCACCGGAGTGGCGATAGCCCCTACCCCCCGGTTATCGCCGATCCGGATCTGCCACCCCCTCCCCCTTAAAATACGAATTACGTGATAAAGCCCCTTCCTTTGTCTAATATAACGAAACGAATTATTCTAGTATTCACCAAAAACCTCATCGGCACTGGACGGCGGCGGGCTCAACACCGAGTTCGAGGCCAGGTTTTGTGACCTCTTCCAGGACGATGAGCTCCCTGATAGCAACAGTTCTGGAGCCAGGATTTAGGATGACCATTGAGAGAGCCATCAGTCTCACTTATCACCAAGGCCGATAACATCAGAAGCCTGACTGCCACTCTACCTGAAAAGTTTTATCAACGCATATCCAGCATGGCGGTGCTTAAAAGTTACCGTTTTTCATATTTCCAAAATCATTGCAAGTTCGTATTTTGGGATCGAAGCCTTGCTAAAGTCATCAGGCAACTTGTTATGGAAACTGCAAACCTGTCTTCCGAATGCACAATGCCCGCAATTACGGATTTCCTCTTTGTTCAAATGTCAATTATACACACACACACACACACACACACACACACACACACACACATATATATATATATATATACAGGGTGTTTCATAAAGAATAATATTTTTGAAATAGTCATAATGCAGTTATAAATAGGTTGTTGTGGTATGATTTACACATCAATCGAGAGAAAATTTTGGGACATTAACGATTATTTGTATTTTGATAACTGTTTTGATATTTTTACTAGTTAAAATAAGTCTTAAAAATGAGTTGAAAAATAGTGTCTATTTTGCCTTCATCGAAAATGTTCGTAGAAATCACGCGCGTATCACGTGACAAGTATCACGCCGATGACACTGCAAACATTACATCGTCACTGCGGTACATCACAGTCCACACGCACATTGCCTCTGGAAATTAATTCTAAAAAAACACACCTCTCAAGCTTAGGAGAGCTCGGGTCCAAGCAAACAATCCCCAATTGGTCCATGTCCCTTGTTCTGCGGTGAACAGTGGCGTCTTTTGCGCTGTGTCCGCCGTTTCCAGTCATTCATATGGAAGGTAAGCCAATGAGCCATATGAAGTTTGAGCTAAAGACTTAAAACCTGCAATATTACTGAACTTGTGCCTTTGATGTGCATGCTCATGTGTCATTTTTGTGTGCTAAAGCCTTTTTAGAGTGCTGACAGTTCCGTTTTCTCAAATATAAGCCGGCATGTACCTATTATGTTTCTTGCACCATTTTTCCGAGTACATTTTAGACGGTGGAAAATATTTTATGTAAATGAAACATGTTTGTATAAAAATGTCCCACAATTTATCATTAGAATGAACGTTTTGTGGGTGGATTTGAAGGATTTTTAGTCATTAACTGAACATTCAAAAAATATCATTCTTTTTGAAACACCCTGTATATATATATATATATATATATATATATATATATATATATATATATATATATATATATGTCATTAACTTTCTCCTTCAACACTGTTTTTTTTTAAAAGCTTGCAAAAATATTTGATGTGACGTCATCGGCACAGCTGTGCTTAATTATGTGTAAGCCTTGTGTGAGGCTAATATGGAGCTGTCGGACCTGCAGGAATGCTGGTTCCCGCTACGCTGCTGGGCGCCATGTTGTTTCTACCTCCTGGCAGTAAGGACATCACGATGGCGTTGGTGTGCGTCGCCACTGCAGTCGGCGTTTCTGCTGTGTCAGGAGGTATTTAAAACGATATTTTTGCTGGACCGTGTTGGTGTGCCTTGATTCACAAGTTTTGAAAACCAAAGGAAGTTGTTCTTTTGGCTTATGGTGGGTTTTAGATACTAGCTTTATAAACTTATGTCAGGCTCTCGGCATGCATACCGCTCGGGAGTACAATCAAACCACGATATCCTTGAAACAATTTTCGAGATCTCAGAAACCGTTCTATATTCATGACCACATGTATATGATAAAGATACATGGTTGGCCTAGTTGGGTCTATTTTTGGTTTAATAATTTGATCACCGAGAATATATCTTTCAAGTGTCTTACAACTCGATTCTAAAGTAAGTATAAGCATAACAGCTTCTTTAGTTTCATTCAAGCTGCTAAAATTGCAAGTCCCTGCTATGAAACCCTGTTTCTAAAAACATTTTGAATCGCGATCATGATAGAACGGCTGACTCTGAACATGGCGCCCACAAAAACTAGAACACGTCGACACTCACCCTTTCAAGCTCCCATTGCGTTCTTATGTCTAAGAAAACAGCGTCGCCTTACATATGCGGATCCAGGGATTCCGATCGAAGGGGAGGGGGAACATTGATAGGAGAGGGCGCCATCCGATGGGAGGTGCGACTTCTGGGCGGGAACAATTATCAGGCGGGTGCTCAATTATATCCCGGAGGTGCCGGTAATCGCAGCCTGGGGGAAAGGGAAGTGGAATTCAGACGGGGGCCATTTAATTTTCAGGTGGGTGGGGGGATGCTGTGACCATTTAAGAGGGCACTGAAGGTCGATCAGGGGGAGCAAGTGCCCTCCACTTGCCACTCTTGTATACCCTATGTTATCATAGCGAGAACTGAAGTGTAAATTGTTTGAGTTCCACCCCCAGTGTGGAGCTTCGCCCTCCATTCACAGCACCACCAGGTCCCAGTTCCGGTGACAGTACCACCTCTGAATAACGGAGCTCTCCCTCCGTCAGGTCCGCTGTCAGCCGGACCGGAGATCGGACCGCAGCACGCCGGAGTCATCTGGGGCGTGGCAGGCTCTGTAGGCAACCTCAGCGGAATCCTGGTGCCCATCACGGCAGCAGCCATGACCCCGAACGTGAGCTCGAAAGCTTGATGTCTTTACAGTCGTGGTACATGTATCTATGGGTGCATTTGCAAAGGTATTAAGTGTTACAACAGGATAACGAGTGATTAGTGCCAAGAGCCGGGAGGTCGGCTAAGTCCAGTACTTCGCTGCTCCGCTACTTGCAGACTCCCGAAAATTTCCAGAAGTAGTGGTAGCGACTACTGTTCCCGAAAATAAGCGGAGTAGAGGGCCATGGACTAAAAGTAATTCAAAGCCGCTACTACTACACTAGGGTTTTTCAAAAAAGCATGTTTTTACTTTTCAGATTTGAACCCACTTTTTCCCATTATATATTCAATTCAGATTTCAATGAGCCACATTCCAAGCATCTACAACAACGGAAAAGATCGCCTTAAAACGGTTAAATATTTCATGTTTCAGGCGCGATTGGCCACCAGGCGTTGCAGTCTCTTCGTGCTAAATTGGGATGAAAGGGGTCTATAACCTACCAGTAAAGACAGCGTGCATGTGCGTGCGTATAAGAGCGGTATATGGGATTTAACATGCAGGCATTTACTTGTCAGATGTATTTACAGCGCAATAAAAATACATGGTATTCCACAAAAGACCTGAAATTAAATGGTTCAGCACCCTAGTACTCTAAATCCCTACAGAACAGGAATGCCTTCCGGAGGCGAACCTTTCTTTGGTAACATTCGTTGGAGAACGTCATTGGGGCAGGTGCTTCTCCCTATTTTGCAAACTATCTAAGAGCTCTGATACTGCTAGAAGAAGACCCTGCTGCATATTTTTACCGTCTGGATGGCTCACGAAATCTTCCACCAGCTTCACACCACGTCCTGTGGGACCGTTCACGACAGTAAGTTCTGGAATACCTTGAAACAGGGGACACTATACCAGTCACCAGCTTTTCAACGGAGCCATTTCATGTCAGAATCTTTCAGATTCAGACACTCGAATACCATCCAGCTTTCAGGAATGACAAATTGGAAGAGGCTTGGTACCGAGCCGAACTCTTTATAGCCTCTGCCGGAAACTTTAGCCTACCCAACTGAAAGGTGGATGGTTTTGCTGTTTAGGCCCGGTACTATGTCACTGCCTTTTTACCTCCAGCTTTGTGATTCTTATTTGCGAGGCAGATTATAACTTTCTGGCCACAGATAACACTTGCGTAACATTATACGCACGCACATGCCACGCTGTCTTTACTGGTAGGTTATGCGCCCCTTTCATCCCAACTTAACAAGGGGAGACTGCAACGCCGGGCGGCCAATCTGGCGCCTGAAAAATCTTTAACCGTTTTGAGGCAATCTTTCCTGTTGTCTTAGATGCTTGCAATGTGGCTCATTGAAATCAAAATTGAATATATAATGAGGTAAAGTGGGTTCGAGTCTGAAAATAAAAAAAAAGTTTTTTTTAATGACCTTACACACATCTCGTCAACAGGGTCACCCCATGTACATTATAAGATACAAATTTTGAGACATGTTTTCTTCAATAAAAATTAAAAGTAAATAAAATGAAGTTTTCCGAGTTATTTTGTGTGTATATATTGCACTAAAACCGCAAATGTCCCGTGTAATATAAGGTTGAGAATTAGTTCCTTTGATATTTGTTAAATACAAACAATACAAGTAAATCTTTGGACGGAGCTTTAGTGGTACTTCATCATTATAATTCACCATAATAGAGAAGCAGGCAGCGGTTTTACGATTTTGAAAAAGTAGTGGTATTGGGAGGCGATAAATATTGTAGCGACGCCTACCTCTGGCAATACGTCGACACTTGTTTCACACGTGCTGATTGTCTCCCGCAGAAAACGGCATCGGAGTGGCGGTATTTTTCGTCCTCACTGTTGGAATAATGGTCACAGTGAATATCCTGGTCATCTTGTTCTGGAAATCGGAGGTGCAACAATTTGCCCGCAAGACGGAAGCAAAAACTCAACAGTCTAACGAAGCTAAGAATGCAGCATTAGAGAGTGGAAACAGAGAGTGATTGTGTAATAAATATTTATTCGCCAGCTTCAGGCGATCACCTTAGACCTGTGTGATGCTACAGCGTGAAGGACATACTGGTGACGAAATTAGTGTAGGGAAAGTAACTTGACTGAACTATGAAATCGTGCTGACCTATGATAAGCACTAGTTTGGGGGATCACTGGTGCGGACCATTCAACTTGGGGCCGACATCGTAAGCTGCAGTGACGGGGCAACAGTTTGACGATCTGGTCTGTGCATCGTCTGTGCAGTGCGTGCGACTTTTGTGTTTGTTTTTGTTGGGCATCATTGTTGACCCCACGGATCATTATGGCATGATTTTCATAATTCGGTTCCCTCACAAAATACACGAAAATGGCTATGAGGCAAGAGAGATGTGGTCAATCAAATATAAAGTTGATAGTAAATTAAAATTGTAGATTGTAAGTAAATTGGGGATTTTACGCCTTTTGCGGTGAGTTTTAAATCACTCAGGCATCCAGCTTTTATATAGATTTGGCATGTAGGGACTGTTCGCTTATCACGTCAGCAGCATTTAGGAGTGTTCGGACCCTTTCTTTTTTGTTACCATTGATCAGGAAATGACTGATCCCCCTCTTTTTGTCAGCAATCGTCAGCAATTCCAAGAACCCAATTCCATCTGCAAAACTTTCGTCAACCTCAAAAGCATTAGCAAAAGTGCAAAAAGTGCAAAGAGCAAACTTTACACGCGCCCCGCTGGGGTCCCTGGTATGACGCGCCCCGCTGGGAGGTGTTTTTCGCCCCCCGTATCTCGTTCCCCAGGAAAGCTAAATAAAAATTACGCGCGCTGTTCGAAAGCTCTTGACAAAATGAATAGGTTTTATGCGAAGAATTTTTATGTCGGGTCCATATTGAGGTCAACATAGGTCAAAGAAAGTTCCATAGGCTTACAACAGAGCTGAGTACTTTTCTCTCTCAAGATCTACCATCAGTGGAGCTAGAGCAAATATTTATGCATCATTGGATTCCTCTCATGGCGGCAAATGAATCAATTGATGTTTAATATGACCTTGCTAGGTCAAATAGTGAAAATGATCCGACCTCGAGCAAGGTCATGGTCACAGAGTGACCTGGTATGGTTATGTTGCACATCAATCGACTTCCCGTGACAATATAAGCTAGTGCAAGCAGAATGAGAGCTTTATCTCAATTCAGTAAGAAGTTATTGGCAAAACAATCACTCTATACTCCTGTGACCTGATATGACCTTTGAGAGGTCAGATGCTCAAAAACTCAACTTAATGTTCTAGATCGTGGTAAGAATAGATGGTTTGATGATTTTTAGCTTTATCTATCCAGTATTTACTGAAAACGAGCCTATTCTATTTTTCACCATATACTTATAATGGGGCGACCAAAAAAATTGACTTCACCTTAGGTCAACAATATCGGAATTCCGAGATAACAGATTTGTAGACTCTAATGACCTTATCATATTGTATAAGTTTCAAACTGACCGGTTCACTGATGTTCCCTGGGCGCCGTTTCAAACTCGTGATTTTAGTTTTTGAGTTTGAGTCACTTGACCTTGAATAGCTCCTTCACCTGACATGACCTTAACTAAAAAATTTAGACGGATGTGTAGAATTGATCGGGAATAAGGTACTGTAAGTTTCTTTGTTCTGTGTCACTTGGTTTTTTTAGCATGTTCTTTTTTCTTGGTTTTTTAGCGTCTCTTGGTTTTATTTTGCTTGTTTTAGCACTAGGTCAGTGGTTTGACCTCCAGAGGTAAAATTAGGTCAAGATCAGCTATTTTCACTCAAAGATGCAATGCTTAAGCAAACTGGGCATAACTCTTGTGCCATTAGAGCTATTGAGATGTGGTAAAGTACATTGGATAGGAAAATTTCAGACCTTTTCCCGCTATGTTGACTATAATGACCTTCCGCCAGTGGTTTGACCTCCAGAAGTCACCTCGTGACCTAAGATTACCTGAGGTCACAAAAGGTCAGAAAGTGACCTTGCTATACATCAAAAGAAAGCCAGTGACGAGACATACACGATGGTGTTCGATTCAGCGCTCTAGCTTATATAGGTCATAAGTTATTGTCAAAATACTGTTTTTGACCCCTGGTGACTTTGGATGAACTTGGAGAGGTCAAAGGGCAAATATGGCCCCTGGAATCCGTGAAAGGGTGTCCAAGAACGCTTTTCTGACAAAGCCGAGCATTTTCAATTGTTTGTGTGACTTTAAGATCATAAGACAGCTTTTCCCTATGGTTTGTCAATGGGAGAGGTCACCTCGTGACATGGCCTCAGGTCACGAAATCGAAAAATCCCGGATATTTACCTTGTAGACCCTGGAGGGGTCATGAAGTGTAGGAAGTTTTAAGTTGATCGACTTCGAAATGTAGCTCTTACAAAGCTCTAAAGTTGAAGTGAGGTGACCTTGGTTGACCTCGCCTGGTGACCTGACCTTGGGTGACCCGTGGTAATAAATTTCATTGATGGTGGGAAAATGATGCAGTAAGAGGTAGAGCTCTCAACCGCAGTGCTGCGCCACGTCGTTTTTATGCTATCTCGGAAAAAACCTTAGGGGGGCCATCGATGCCCCCCGGTGGGGCGAGGGTTAAAAAAGTGCACACGGAATAATTTGGGCCTTTATTTAGACTAAATTGACTTGATGGCTGTGAGCTCTCTGGACCGTACTTTCTGAGGGCCCTGAGGAAACGCTGATAAGGTTGGTTTCCGTGATACATTACTGCAATGATGAGTACTGACTTATGTCTGCTGGTCAGAAGGAACAAAATTAATGTCTGCAACATAATAAAATGTGACTATACTAATTGTTTGATACGGATGAAATGGACAGACTGTTTTCTATAAAATCACCAACTAAAGATTTCCTCCCGTCTCTCTGGGATCTAGCCAGGCCTGTGCAGTTTTCGTTCAATACAACACTTCCAAATCAGTCGATGATTTGTCTCTTGCTTCCGAGACTTGGTTCAATCGTCTGCTTGATTCTTGATTTGAGACTTAGTACTCTTGCCATGCTACCATATTATCCTAAGGACTTGCAATGTCATCTTGTGACTAAATTGACTCGTACAAATTGAGTTGCTGAGGGAAGAACGTCAAGTTTTAATGATGCTCTGCTGATGTTCCCTCCCTTCACGTCAGTTATCGTAAGCAAATGTCAGAGCATTTTCCCCTTCATCAGTGAAAATCAGCAAATGCCAGACCTCCTAACCCTTCCCCAGTGAAAGTCAGCAAATGTCGCATTCCCTCCCCTTCCCCAGTGAAAGTCAGCAATAGTCACAACCCCTCCCCTTCACCAGTGAAAGTCAGCAAATGTGACAACCCCTCTCCTTCACTAGTGAAAGTCAGCAAATGTCATACCCTCTCCCCTTCACAAGTGAACGTCAGCAAATATCCCACCCCCTCCCCTTCACCAGCGAAAGTCAGCAAGTGTCCTACCGCCACCCCTTTATCAATGAAAGTCAGCAAATGTCCCACCCCCTCCTTCAGTCGCTGCTTTTACATACAAACAGCCTCTAGCTTATAATGAGGGCCGTTGCAAAAATGTTTAGAAAATAACTAATCGAAACCTATTGAACACATGGACCAACGACGTAACTTCCAATTCGTGCTACATACAAGTTTGAGGCCAAGACTGGTCACTGAATGTCGTGAGTCTGACACTTATTTCTTGACATGTTATTACTTAGTTTGAATAAATAAAGACTTCACCCTAATGTAAGATACAGAAAACTACACTGTGCTTTGTTTTCGTGAAAAACAAATCACTACCGTGCCCACTTTTTTGGTACAGGTCATGAGTATTGTAAGCGGATTATGAATATTAATCAAAGTATGAAACGTTGATCAGTATCGATCATGGCCGTCTCAGTCTCCACGGATTTTTCACCGATGTCGCTACGCCGGCCATGTTATTTTTCTGCAGTAGCCAGCCTGCAGCAGTTCTATGCAGTGTGCCGCAGTGTCCATCCTGCAGCTATACTGTACTGCAGTTTCTGTTCTGAGCACTGGCGGACCCAGGAGCGGCTTTGGAGGGGAAAGACCAAAATTTTTAGGGCTAAATTGAGAACAAAATCACGGACACTTATCACTGTTAAAGAAAAACGGCTAATCTTTTGGTCCTTTGATGGGTCAAACGACACTATTTTAGGTTTTGAAGGGGGCCACGGCCAATGTTGTCCCCCTTGGATCAGCTAGTAGGCCTGAAGGTAGACTGTGCTGCCGTGTCTAGCCTGCATTTATACTGTGCCGCAGTGTGTGACCTAGATGTAGACTGTGCCGCCCGACCTTCTTCGCTTGCAACCACACACCCGATGGTGGTTCGTTGCTTCGCGTTAGACCATGGGTTTTTTTTAACTCAATTCTTTCAGACGCTAGAGCCCAAAGACTCTACTCTAACATGCCACCTTCCTTGACTTGTCATGACCTCAATATTGATCTGATAAAAAATTGACTGATACAGGTTCTTAATGAAGTTGTATGAACTATCTACCAGCGTTCGCGTTTATTTCGCTATCCTGCATAGGAGCCGAATTGGAAGGGGGTGTTTGAAACCCCTACCAGGACAGGGTGAAGGTGGTTCGGAAGCCCAGCAGAGGGGCGGGTGTTAACACCTGCATTCATTGGGGTCTGAGCCACCTTCGCTTTGACGGGGGGAGACGGTTGAACGCCCCTCCCCAAGATCCCGAAAACCCCGCTAGATAGCGAAAAACGGTAAACGGTGTTGGTTAGCCCATCCACTTTTCGATCGAAAACATTTGAACCATTTTTTGTCAGATCACATTGGAGGTCACTATCAGACTTGTTGATGACTCAAATTTTGTTGAGTCGACTCGACTCTGACCCACAGGTTAAAGCCTGACTCTGATTCTGACTCGACTCGCTGTGTTGAAAATGGTGAGCCGACTCGACTCAACTCAAATACAGAAGTGAGTCAAATCAACTCTGACTCAAATAAACACTGAGTCAGAGTCGATTCCGACTCAGAATGGTGGACAAGTATGTACATAAAAAATGCACATTTGCTTTCATAGTACACACATTCCAGTACATGTAATAATTGGATTAATTTATAACTGCATATTTCTTTCCATAAAATGTCAATTGTAATGCATTACTCATGACATAAATTATGTCTGCATACAAATAAGAAAGGTGCTAAATGCGAACATGTGAGTGAGATTAAGGGTCTGAGGGCTTTTCATTTTTAAGGTATGTCCTTCATGCCTAGTCAAAAGAGCAATAAGCGGGGTTACAAACCCAACGAACAGGACTCAATGTTTGAAAATTTGACATTTTGAGTGGCCATTCCTGCCCCAGCGTATTGTGAACAATCCTGTGACAAATTAAGTTTCGAAATAAATACCACGCTGAGTCGACCCGACGAGGCTCCCGTCCTGCACCACCTCAATCAAAAACAAAACAAGCAATGAACAATCGCCTCATCCTCCTTCCGAAAAAGCTTTAGTGAATACCGCAGATGGCGCACTAAAGACATTACGCGAACCTAACTTCCAATGACACAAAAGATGAAGATAAACAACACTTCAATTCAAAGCGGGCTGTGGTAATATAAATTACCGAACGATGCTGGTATATGCATTTTTGGTCGAGTTGTTTTCAGAAGTTACGGCACGAGCGTAGCGAGTGCGGTAACTTCTGAAAACAACAAGACTAAAAAATTCATACACACCAGAGTTTCGGGAATGTATTTACCATAGCCGTTTGTTGTTCACACATTGGTTCACACACGTTAACACGCGCATTGTCGGGGGGGGCGGGTACCCGCCCCCTCGGGTTTTTCGGAGACAGCAGAAAAACGGCGGCGCGTAGCTCCGCCGTACTTTGCATACCTTTTTCCTCACCATTTTTGCAACTTCTGTGAAAATTTTAAGGATAGGTCATCTCAGGTCAGGTCACCAGTACAGGTCAAGTGACCCGACCTCAAAAAAGTTTAAGATAGCTTAAGTCGGAGCAGGGTGAACTTATCCACTTGAAACTCATATCACATAATGGGCTCACCGAGTTCTCTAAAATATGTTCCGGTATTTTTGATATCGATGACCTAAGGTCAGGTACGAGGCATGACCTCTCCATTAATAATACATGGGAAATATGTTTTTTACTGAATAACTCAGTAACAGATGGTGATAGAGCGTTTATTTTAGCTTTGTTAGACTCGCATTGGCTTTGCAGTTCTAATGATATGCATTTTATATAATTTGACCCTGACCTGACCTCAGGTCAGGTCAAATCTTTGATTTGACCTAGCAAGGTCAACTCATATATCATTCGATTCGGCTTGCTGCGAGGATTCAAAGCGTTGAAGTCGTTTTGCTCTATCCTTACTTGTTCAGATGTAATGGCCGAAAAACTTAATTTACATGTTATCGCTATGACGGCATGTGAGGGCATGTTTTTGACCTCTGGTGACCTTGAATGTGACCTGACAAAAAATGGTTCACATATTTTCGATGGAGAAGCGGATGGGCTACCCAACGCCGTTTACCGTTTTTGGTACCTACCGTGGTTCTCGAGATCTTAGGGGGGCGGTACCCGCCCCCTCGTCAATCCGAAGGTGGCTCAGACCCCCGTCAATGCGCGTGTTAATTCATTGTTGTATTGTACTGGAGTCGTAATTTGCGTAAAAAAATGAATCACTGCGGGAATCCTTTCTTCGATCTAATTCTACCGGAAGATGAAGAAGATGCTACTGAAAATAAAATACAATCATTCATTGATGGGCACGCTCCAAGGAGACAAAAAGAAAATTGGACTTTTGGGTTAACCATCTGCGAGAGCATGTTCAAAAATTAGGAAAAAACAAGGACTTGTTGGAAATGGAGAAGACGGAACTCAATGAGGTAATTTGCTCATTCCTCATCAATGCAAAAAAGACGGAGAAGCCAATGAAACGGCAACAATTTCCAGCTTTATGGGGGTGATTAACCGTTTCCTGAAGGACTCCAAGAAAGGAAATCTGGAGCAGGATCCAGAATTTCAAAGTGCCAGGGACGTCAAACGGGCTAAGATGAAGATCCTAAAAGCAGATGGAAAGGGAAATAAGCCCAATCGGTCAACACCGATCACCAGAGAAGAAGAGGAAAAACTGTATGAAACTGGCCAACTCGGACTGGGAAATCCTATGGCTTTCTTAAGAACCATGTTCATGTTGACAACTATGTTGTTTGGACATAGAGGCCGCCAAGAGAGTCGGAAAATGCTTTGGGGTGACATCTCACTACGACGAGATGACCAAGCAGAGTATCTTGAGTTCCATTAAAGACTGACGAAAACAAGGGATGGCAGTGACGAGGGAGGGAGCCGGCGACTTCTCCCAAGAGCATTTGCTAACCCAAACTGTCCAGACCGATTCCCGGTCAATGTTTATAAAGAATATATGAAGCGAGGGCCACAAGAAATGCTCCAGCCTGATACTCCGTTTTATCTCGCTGTAAACTACCAGAGATCGCTAGACGACCTAGTCTAGTTTAAATGTAGCCCCCTAGGTGTGGACTCCATCAGTAGCCTAATAAAGACTGAATGTGAAGCAGCTGGAATAAATGGTCGAAAGTCAAACCACTCAGTCCGAAAAACAGCTGTAAAACGTGCTCTGGACGCTGGGTGTCCACGTGAGTACGTGGCACAAATCACGGGGCACAGGACGGTCCGTAGCCTGGGGCATTATGCCGACGTCGACATTACCACCCATCGTGCCATCTCAGCAAGCATCGCTACAGGGAGATCCTTCACAGCGACTCTCGAAAACTCGACCACTAATCATCCAAGTCCCTAAACTTCGGCACCAGTCACCCTCAACATCACTGGCTGCAGCTCAGTTACAGTGAACAACTACCACTAGGCATGCTATGTTATGCTAATGAGGTGATGAGGTGATTTGATTGACATTCTTGTATGTTTGTTTGCATTGTTACATTGTTAACTAGCTCTGAAATAAAGGGAGATGAGTGTGACAGTTATATCACTGATATCGTTTTTTAGTTGGAGGAGTATTTACGAGATTCAATAAATATCCTTCAGTAATTGAAAGAGCTTTTGCTAGTGAGAAAATTTTCAACAATTCAATTCACCGTCATTGTTTTGGAAATTTGACGAATGCTGATAAGAAAATGACACAGCCCTCAGTAATTGGCTAATCGGCGCCGTGCGGTAAACTGAAATTACCGCACTCCAGCGATGATTACCGCACTCCACGTGCCAATGTATTTTCATTGCTCGGCATATGGTAAATAGGTAAATACTCATCAGCATAATTTAAAGAGTGGTGGTTTGTGAGAGACTTGATGTGTAGGGAATGTAGGGATGTGTAGGGACGATGTCTTACTTTCCGTATACAGGGGACATTAGGTACAATGCTGTGCCGCCAATGTTGATATTATCTATCTACCAGGTGATGTGCTCAAACCATGACCAATCAAGAAAATACTTTGAAAAAACAGCTAATTGAGGCTTTCAGTTTCCGTTTTGACCCATTTCAAGGGTTATGTGCAAAACAATATTTTTTGTATCCCTTGTCTGGCGCTTATATTACGTAGTTTTTTTGTTGTTTTCAGTCAATCAAAGCAAGAAAATAGAAAATAAAGATGTGGCTTCCTAAAAGTAAATTATTGCATGATTGTCAGCTTAACCCGCGCCCCACCGGGGGTCCGGCGCCACCTTCGCCCCACCGGGGGGCCATCGATGGCCCCCCTCTAACTCCGAAAATATGGGCGTTAGCGCAAATCTGCAAAGTGCAATAGAAAGCTCGCGTGAATTCAGTAAGAAATTACTTCGCATGTTTTAGTGCTCAGGTCAATGGTTTGACCTCCAGAGGTCAAATTAGGTCAAGATCGGCTATTTTCACTCAAATATGCAATGATTAAGCAAACTGGGCATAACTCTTATGTCATTAGAGCTATTGAGGCCTGGTAAAGTACATTTGATAGCAAATTACCAGTACTTTTTCCGCTATGTGGAACGTAAAGACCTCCCGCCAGTGGTTTGACCGCCAGAGGTCACCTATTGACCTAATATGACCTGAGGTCACGAAAGGTCAGAAAGTGACCTTGCCGTATATCAAATGAAAGCCAGTGACAAGACAAACACGATGGTGTTTGTTTCACCGCTCTAGCTCAATTAGGTCAAAAGTTATTGTCAAAATACTGTTTTTGACCTCTGGTGACCTTGGATGACCTTGGAAAAGTCAAAGGGCAAATATGACCCCTGGGATCCGTGAAAGGGTGTCCAAAAACGTTGTTCTGAGCAGTCTGAGTATTTGCAATCATTTTTGTGGCTTTTATATCATGAAATAGCTTTTCCCCATGCTTTTCCAATGGGAGAGGTCGCCTCGTGACCTGACCTCAGGGCACGAAATCGAAAAATCCCGGATATACACCTTGTAGACCCTGGAGGGGTCATGAAGTGTAGGAAGTTTCAAATCGATCGACTTTGAAATGTAGCTCTTACAGAGCTCTAAAGGTGAAGTGAGGTGACCTTGGTTGACCTCGTCTGGTGACCTGACCTTGGGTGACCCGGGGTAAAAAATTTCAGGGATGATGGGAAAATGATGCAGTGAGAGGTAGAGCCCTCAACCGCGGTGCTGCGCCTCGTCGTTTTTCTGTTATCCCGGAAAAACCTTAGGGGGGCCATCGATGGCCCCCCCCGGTGGGGCGAGGGTTAAGACTTTGTCTGGTGTGCACACTCAAAGTAAAAAAGTCTGAATGTGTACCAAATCACATTTTTCTGTATGATTCTGCATGCTATTGCTAAGATTAAATGGAAAATAAGTAGCAATTGTGTGTGGTTTTGAAACTGTATATTTGCACAATTCATTGTGGCTAATGACTGATCCCGGGATGAGTGTAGTGGGGATATGAAAATGGCAAAGTACCTACTATTAGCGAATTGCAATATTAAGTCTTCAAAACTAGTCATGAAATTTTCTTAACCCTCGCCCCACCGGGGGGGCCATCGATGGCCCCCCTAAGGTTTTTCCAAGATAGCAGAAAAACGACGAGGTGCAGCACCGCGCTGGAGGGCTCTACCTCTCACTGCATCATTTTTCCATCATCCCTGAAATTTTTACCCCTGGTCACCCAAGGTCAGGTCACCAGACGAGGTCAACCAAGGTCACCTCACTTCACTTTAGAGCTCTGTAAGAGCTACATTTCAAAGTCGATCAATTTGAAACTTCCTACACTTCATGACCCTCTAGGGTCTACAAGGTGTATATCCGGGATTTTTCGATTTCGTGCCCTGAGGTTAGGTCACGAAGCGACTTCTCCCATTGGAAAAGCATGGGGAAAAGCTATTTCATGATATAAAAGCCACAAAAATAATTGCAAATACTCAGACTGCTCAGAACAACGTTTTGGGACACCCTTTCACGGATCCCAGGGGTCATATTTGCCCTTTGACTTTTCCAAGGTCATCCAAGGTCACCAGAGGTTAAAAACAGTATTTTGACAAAAACTTTTGACCTAATTGAGCTAGAGCGGTGAAACAAACACCATCGTGTTTGTCTTGTCACTGGCTTTTATTTGATATACGGCAAGGTCACTTTGTGTCCTTTCGTGACCTCAGGTCATATTAGGTCACGAGGTGACC
Source organism: Lepas anatifera (assembly GCA_034440635.1). Classification (NCBI taxonomy): domain Eukaryota; kingdom Metazoa; phylum Arthropoda; class Thecostraca; family Lepadidae; genus Lepas; species Lepas anatifera. The sequence goes on from JAOTON010000320.1 coordinate 92,381, forward strand.
TATGGCGGTCAAACCACTGGCGGAAGGTCTTTACTTTCCACATAGCGGAAAAAGTACTGGCAATTTGCTATCAAATGTACTTTACCAAGCCTCAATAGCTCTAATGACATAAGAGTTATGCCCAGTTTGCTTAATCATTGCATATTTGAGTGAAAATAGCCGATCTTGACCTAATTTGACCTCTGGAGGTCAAACCATTGACCTGAGCACTAAAACATGCGAAGTAATTTCTTACTGAATTCACGCGAGCTTTCTATTGCACTTTGCAGATTTGCGCTAACGCCCATATTTTCGGAGTTAGAGGGGGGGCCATCGATGGCCCCCGGTGGGGCGAAGGTGGCGCTGGACCCCGGTGGGGCGCGGGTTAAGTGTCAGCCATGTGATCACATATGTTAAGAAATAGAGTGTTGAGTCGACTCAACTCCTGACTCACAGCTCAGAGGCTGACTCCGATTCTGACTGAACTCAACTGGTCAAGCACTTGAGTCAACTCAGACTCAATCCAAATCTGGAAGTGAGTCGAATCAACTCTGACTCAAGGAGAATTTGAGCCGACTCTGAGTCGTGACTCAACAAGTCTGGTCACTATAGGTCAATACATGCCATCATAGGGATATCATGTGAATGAAGCTATTCGGTCATACATCTGAACAAGTAAAGATACAGCAAAACAATTTCAAGCTTTGGAATCCTCGCAGCATGCCGAATCGAATGATATATAATATGACCTTGCTAGGTTAATTATCATATTTGACCTGACTTGAGGTCACTTTAAGGTCAAGTTCCGTAAAATGTATATAATTGGAACTGCAAGGACACAGAACATTTATTACCGTTACAATAAAGGCTCTATCGTTATAAATTAATAAGTTATTCATTTAAAACTATTTTCCCATGTATTTCCGAAGGGGAGGTCATAGCTCGTACTTGACCTTAGGTTATCGATATCAAAAATACCGGAACACATTTTAGATAACTCGGTGAGGCCATTATGTGGTATAAGTTTCAATTGGATAAGCTCATCATGCTCTGAGTTATGCTATCTTAAACTTTTTTAGGTCAGGTGACTAGACCTGTACTGATGACCTGACCTAAGATGACCTAACCTTAAAATTTTGACAAAATGCACAAATGATCGGGGAAAAGGTATGCCAAGTGCGATGGGCCTTTGCGCCGCCGTTTTTATTCTACCTGGAAAAACCCGAAGGGGCAGGTAACCCCTCTCCGTCAATGCGCGTGTTAAAGGTGCTCTAGCACTTAAAAGGACAGGGCTACTCATGGGTGTGCCCACATCGTCAACTCTGCCTTTGCAGTAGTTCTGTCAATGATGGAAAATAATAAAGAGGGATCCGTTAGTCTTGGGGAGAAAGATAAAATACATATATTTTATATTATTCGTCAATGTTTTGGTAACTTGCAATTACTGCGATATTTGTACTCGTTTATCCCTGGACAAAGTTCTTGTAACTAGAAGCAATTGCTTGTTCCTTAGGAAGAAAAACAATACAGCGAATGCTACACGCTGTTTTATTCCAACGCCTCTCGTGATGATGTTGCTTGTTGTAACCATAGAAACCTGTCCAGATTGGAAGCTTGCTGCGTATAAAAGCTCCCATGCTATTTAACCTTGATACACATTTTTGTTTGACGCTGTGAAGAAGACTGCAAAAGCTGGGGCAACTGTCTCGATCGCTAGTATATACGGGCACCCCCGAAAAACCTCGTCCATTTTTCCATTTAAAACAGAAGATTCAGAGATGTTGAACTGGGCCAAGATAGCTATTGGTGGACTGGTCATCCTCGTCTTCTCCCTCCCCATCATCACTGTCATTCGGTACGAGCACCTAGGCGATAAACCCATGGTCGTACTCGTCGCTCGCCTTGCTCTCTTCAACGTCCTCTTCGGTGTCATCTTATCCCTCCTGGGCGCAGCGGAACTGGCTCTGGGCTACGTTCCAGGATGTGTTGTACTCCAGTATGCCACTTGCGGCATGTGCATGGCAGTGAAGACTGCGACTGTGTGCGTGGCCGTGGACCAATACACGGCAGTGACGTCGCCGCTCAAGTACCACCTGGTGATGCTGGAGAGGATGCCGTGGCTCAAACTGGCGGGCTGGGTCAGCTTTTCTGCTACGGTAAGCATTAGGGTGAATGCAAGGAACAGGGAATGTCTATTGGGAAAAATGGATATCAATGCTAAAAAGTTTAAACAATTTTTTATTGATTTGTTTCCGTCGAGGCATCAGAGCACATTTCATCAAGATCGATACATATTTTATGTCGCACACACAAATTACTTCAAAGCTACTTCGACAGAAAAAAGTGCTGAATTCACTTGTTTAAATTGTATACGCAGAATAATTAAAATGTTACAGTGGTACTTATCTATCTTGATTTGTCATTTGGCACAGTTTACATAATACAAAACGGTATTTCCTGATAGGTTTCCAGTACGGTCCAGATTTGACACTTGTGACCTCATTTAACCTTGAAGTTATTGACCTAGGTCAATGAAACTTAGTCATAATGTAGATCATTATTGCCCCCACGTACCCTTTGACGGGTGTTTTGTTAACCCTCTTGGTTTTTAACACGCGCATTGACGGGGGGCGGGTACCCGCCCCCCTCGGGTTTTTCGGAGATAGCAGAAAAACGGCGGCGCGTAGCGCCGCCGTACTTGGTACACCTTTTCCCTCATCATTTTTACAACTTCTGTGAAAATTTTAAGGTTAGGTCATCTCAGGTCAGGTCACCAGTACAGGTCAAGTGACCCAACCTCAAAAAAAGTTTAAGATAGCATAAGTCGGAGCAGGGTGAACTTATCCGATTGAAACTCATATCACATAATGGCCCCACCGAGTTCTCTAAAATATGTTCCGGTATTTTTGATATCGATGACCTAAGGTCAGGTACGAGGCATGACCTCTCCATTGGAAATACATGGGAAATATGGTTTTTACGGAATAACTCAGTAACGGATGGTGATAGAGCATTTATTTTAGCTGCATTAGACTCGCCTGGGCTTTGCGGTTCTAATGATATGCATTTTATATAATTTGACCCTGACCTGACCTCAGGTCAGGTCAAATCCTTGATTTGACCTAGCAAGGTCAAATTATATATCATTCGATTCGGCTTGCTAAGAGGATTCATATAGTTTAAGTCGTTTTGCTCTATATTTACTTGTTCAGATGTAATGGCCGAAAAACTGAATTTACATGTTATCCCTATGACGGGCATGTTTTGACCTCTCGTGACCTTAAATGTGACCTGACAAAAAAATGGTTCAAATGTTTTCGATGGAGAAGTGGATGGGCAGCCCAATGCCGTTCACCGTTTTTCGCTACCTACCGTGGTTCTCGAGATCTTAGGGGGCGGGTACCCGCCCCCCGTCAATGCGAAGGTGGCTCAGACCCCCGTCAATGCGCGTGTTAAGATATCAGGGAGGGCACTTTAAGACCCCCTTCCACTGCGCGTTGACACCAGACCTCTCTCCACTGCACGTGTTAAAAGGGCCTCATCAATTTGTAAGCTTTGAACATTTGGTTTCACCTCTGTAAGAATAAATTATCATTATACATATGACCCCGCAGGAGACCGATTTTCATCTGCCGGACTTGTTGGCAACTGCTGATTGGTCCGGCACATGGATAATTGGGTACAGGATGTAACGGCACCCGCGACCCCAGTTGGCAGGATGGGTTTCGCCTACCGCCATCGGGTGATGGGCAAAATCGAGACTGCCATCCTCATCATTTCTTAGCCCTCCTAACTTCAAATCCTACAAACTCCTTGATCATTTTCCTCTTCTTTCCTTATTTCCTTGTCTGTCCATGCCTTTCCACCAGTATCCTTTCCGTCCACTCCTAAATACTACTCCTATCCACTGTCTGCGTTGTCTGGCCCGGCGTGTCTCCGCGGGTGGCGGGGGTGTGTGCACTCTTGCTCGTCGTGAGTGTGGGCACCTCGGTCGCGGGCGGCTGGGCTGGACAGCGCAGACCGACCCGCTTCCTCTTCCAATTCATAAATTCCCTGTTATCCATATATTCCCCAGTGTCATGGGCGTCCCTGCACGCGCCTATGATTCCTGGATGGTCTGGGTGCATGTGGGCCTCCGGCTCGTGTGGCCGACGATTGTATCCCTCTAATCGCTGGCCCTGCGGACCGGGGGCTCATTTTTCTCGGACCAGCCGAGAATCAGTTGTGACGAGCAGGTGGCAGTCGCCTGCTCCGATGAGGTCGTGTGGGAGCGCCTGTTTTTTTAAGGTGAGTTACGCACCGACCCGTACCCCGGAATGAAGGAGTCCTGGTAGCTGAGCTGAGGTATGCGCTGTTTTGGTTCGTGTGCCTCCAGCAACACTCTACTTTGGTCTGGATTTCTGCAAGGGCGGGGAACTCTTGAAGGCATCGACAAGAGTAGCAGCATTGTAAAAGTCTGTCGGCCTTTGGTGGGACTCCGCTGCCTCTCCCTCCCTTGGTGAGGTCCCGACTTCACCCGGGGGGTGGGGGGGGGGTGGTGTCCGTGCCCCGCCCGTGGTCGTCTAGGCTAGGTGCAAGGGGAACCGTCGTCGGGGCAGGGGGTTGGTGAGTCTCTCTCCCCCTCTGTAACGGCGGCGTCTCCCCCGTATAGCCAGCCCGTGCGTCGTCTCGCCTAATAGCACCCTCGTCGGAAGGGGGCGCACGTGGCTGGTCGAACCTTATGATCTTCCTATGGACACTTCTAACCCCTCGAACCCTTCTCTTCAGCCTCCACCGGAGGTTGAAACCTCCCATACCCCCTTTGGGGGAAGGGATTGAGCGAACACCTACATCCGGTTCGCAAAAACCGACCATCCAGCCGTCCTGTCCCCATGTTTTAGTAATACGGGGACTCGACTCATCTCTTGCGGCCCTGTCGCCTTTCAAACGAAAGGAGGCCCTCGATCGTCTCGGCAAAGTTGTCCGATGTGTGACACTCCGCGATGATTCACTGGAGGTTGAGTTTGCGCGAGTAGAAGACGCACAGCGTGCACTTTCCGTATCGGAACTCAAATTCACAAGGGAGGAGGCTGGACAGCAAAAAACACACAAAGTACATATTTCCGTAGAACCGCACAGAACAAAGAATTTCGTGAAAGGAGTCTTCACCAGACAGGAACTCAGGGGACTCTCGGAGGAGGAGATTACTGAAGGACTTGATGAACTTGGAGTGGTGGAGGTGCGCAGGATTCGGAGAAGAAGTGGCGAGAACATGCTAGATACTGTCACAGTCATACTTACATTCGACAAACTAAAGCTGCCAGATTACATTTATGTCGGTTACACGAGGGTCGGCGTAAGGCCCTATGTGCCATCACCCATGCGATGTTTCACCTGCCAAAAGTTTGGTCACACCGCCCGAGCTTGCAAAGGCAAGCGTGTATGCGGGAAATGTGCCTCAGAGGTCCAGAGTACCACAGAATGCGACTCTGAAACCCTAACGTGTGCGAATTGTATTGGATGTCATGAAGTTGTTGATCGTGCATGTCCCGAATTAAGCAAAGAAAAATAAATACTTACCATAATGATCACACAAAAGGTTAGCTTCCGCCAGGCTAGAGACGTCTACATGGCCTCCCACCCCCAAAAACGCTACACCCAAGCAGCATCTACTAGCAGTTCAGCTACCCCAAGGATGACCGCGGAGGAGGTCATCCGCTCCCTGACCGTGGCGGATTTTGTTCGCCTGGCGGGGAGGATGGGGCTGGTTTTTTCACGCCAGCCCGCCACCCCGGCTCCTGAGCCGGCGGTGGCACCTCCTCCGCGAGCCCCCTCCGTGGGGGGCAGGGGCGGGACGCTGTTCCCGCTCCTACCTCCCCTCCCCGGCCTTCGCCGGTGATGGAAGACGGAGCCCTCCCCCGCGCCACAGCACCAGCAGGCGGCTCCTGCTGGTGACTCCCTGGAGTCGGCACCCGGTGCCACTCCGAGCCAAGCACCGACTGAGACGGAGGGATGGGCGGTTGTAGGACGGGGTGGTAAGCACTCCACCACGGGGAGGCGTTTCCGGCCGCCTGCCGTCCAAACACCCACCGGCGGCGACGATTCAGCGCCTCCGCCGCCGACCTTGCCAGTGACCGAGACGCCGCCAGCACAGCCTCCAGCCCAGATCCGCTCTTCCACTGTCACAGCAATGCGGATAAATTTTGAGGGGCCGCGGAGCAGGTCTCCGACAAAGCGTCCTGCTGTGAGCCCTCCCAGCGAACCCCAAACCACACGAGCGCGTGCCCACTCTGTTGAAGGCGCACGAAGCCGTGGTCCGGTCCGCTACCGAATCGGTGGCCCCAGCGTGGGGCCAGGCAAGGGGCCATACGGGGGTACTGGGCCCCCTTGGAATGGTTAGGGTAAGCCATCTATTTTTAGTAAGCCCGTTTTCTTTTAGCTTAAATGACTCTTCTACAGTGGAATTGCCGAGGCCTCCGTTCACATTTTAGCGACCTGCAGCAGATTTTGTCGGATTATAACCCTTCTGTCTTATGTCTTCAGGAGACAAAATTGTCCCCTGGAGCTGTTTTTAATCTTCGAAATTATCATAGTTTTAGAACATATATTTTCAGTTCAACAATAGCATACGGAGGGGTGATGGCTGCTGTGCACCATGTCATTCCCTGCTATAGTATCCCTTTAACCCGCGCCCCACCGGGGGTCCGGCGCCACCTTCGCCCCACGGGGGGGCATCGATGGCCCCCCCTCTAACTCCGAAAATATGGGCGTTAGCGCAAATCTGCAAAGTGCAATAGAAAGCTCGCGTGAATTCAGTAAGAAATTACTTCGCATGTTTTAGTGCTCAGGTCAATGGTTTGACCTCCAGAGGTCAAATTAGGTCAAGATCGGCTATTTTCACTCAAATATGCAATGATTAAGCAAACTGGGCATAACTCTTATGTCATTAGAGCTATTGAGGCCTGGTAAAGTACATTTGATAGCAAATTGCCAGAACTTTTTCCGCTATGTGGAACGTAAAGACCTCCCGCCAGTGGTTTGACCGCCAGAGGTCACCTCGTGACCTAATATGACCTGAGGTCACGAAAGGTCAAAAAGTGACCTTGCCGTATATTAAATGAAAGCCAGTGACAAGACAAACACAATGGTGTTTGTTTCACCGCTCTAGCTCAATTAGGTCAAAAGTTATTGTCAAAATACTGTTTTTGACCTCTGGTGACCTTGGATGACCTTGGAAAAGTCAAAGGGCAAATATGACCCCTGGGATCCGTGAAAGGGTGCCCAAAAACGTTGTTCTGAGCAGTCTGAGTATTTGCAATCATTTTTGTGGCTTTTATATCATGAAATAGCTTTTCCCCATGCTTTTCCAAGGGGAGAGGTCGCCTCGTGACCTGACCTCAGGGCACGAAATCGAAAAATCCCGGATATACACCTTGTAGACCCTGGAGGAGTCATAAAGTGTAGGAAGTTTCAAATCGATCGACTTTGAAATGTAGCTCTTACAGAGCTCTAAAGGTGAAGTGAGGTGACCTTGGTTGACCTCGTCTGGTGACCTGACCTTGGGTGACCCGGGGTAAAAAATTTCAGGGATGATGGGAAAATGATGCAGTGAGAGGTAGAGCCCTCAACCGTGGTGCTGCGCCTCGTCGTTTTTCTGCTATCCCGGAAAAACCTTAGGGGGGCCATCGATGGCCCTCCCGGTGGGGCGAGGGTTAAATACAGCGCTGCAGGCGGTGGCCGCTCGTGTAGACCTTGGTTACATTAAACTGACAGTGTGTTCTATCTACCTACCACCGGGCGCCAACCTGAATTTGAATGATCTGCATAATTTAGTCGACCAGCTGTCCACACCTTTCCTTTTACTTGGTGATTTTAACGCCCACAGCTCAGTGTGGAGTGGAGCTGCCGGCTGCACGTGTCCCCGGGGCCGTAGAGTCGAGAGATTTCTTCACCTTAATTCCCTCTGCCTCCTCAATTCCGGTTGTGCTACTCACTTTAGGACCCTCTGGTTCACACAGCAGGACTCTCTGGTTCTCTCTCTTCTATTGACCTTTCGATTTGCTCTCCGTCTCTTCTTATTCAGTTAAATTGGAGCACTCTGGATGATCCTCACGGAAGTGACCATTTCCCTATTCTTATCTCTCCGAACCGTCCTCGCCCTGCGGGAGCATACCTCCCGCGCTGGAACGAAAGGCGGGCAGACTGGACAGGTTTCGGGGCCGCGTGCAGTGCGGTGGACCCCACCCCGGAGGCCTCGGCCACGCAGGCTGTCGAGAATTTTAATTGTATGGTCTTGACAGCAGCGAAACATTTTATTCCGATGACACGTGGGCAGCCAAAACGCACTTCTGTGCCGTGGTGGAATCAGGAGTGCAAGTCAGCCATTTTAAGCAGAAAACGGGTTTTTAGAATTTTTAACAGACACTCAACAGCAACAGACCACGCGAATTTCAAGCGTGCTGGGGCGTTTGCGCGTCGTGTTGTGCTGAACTCGAAGAGAAGGTGGTTTGTAGAATATGCGTCTAGGGTAAATCGTTTCACTCCGTCAGCTGAGGTCTGGTTCCAAATACGAAGAATGTAGGGAAAAATCGTCCCCCGTCAGCTCCAGTTTTGGAAGCCAACGGGTTTAAGATAACCGACTCGCAAGAGGTGGCTGAGCACATGGTGAGAGCTTTTCATGATCGTTGCAGTGTCTCCTCTGAAAATCCTCATTTTACTCGAATTCGTGAAATCGCGGAGAGAAAACCGGTCGACTTTGGGCGGGATAACTCGGCTCGTTACAATGTGCCTTTTTCAATAGCTGAGCTCAGAGCAGCACTCTCCACTGTGAGGCCGTTGTCACCTGGCCCTGATAACATCACTAACACCCGCACTGGAGAGGGGTCTGGCACTAACGCGCACTGGAGAGGGGCCTGGTAGGCCCCCTAAGATCTCAGAAACTAAGAGGGTTAGAAAAACGCTACTTGGTAGGTGGGTGGGGGCTATAATGATCTACATGATGACCAATTTTCATTGACTTAGGTCAATATCTTCAAGGTCAAACGAGGTCGTAAAGGTCAAATATTGGCTATGCTGGGATCGATTGGTAAATGCTGTGATTATGCAGGAAAATGGCGGGAATAAGCTAAAGGCGGACAAAGTTCATAGAGAAAAGGCCTCAAAGAGGCTTCCCCACAACTTTTGGGTCAGGGTCATTCAAGGTCATTGACCTTTAAGGTCACCATATGGTATACTACTTATAATTTACACTTTGACTAGCACTGTAGCCACTGTTTGGCGGGAAAAGATGATTGACCTTTCCCAATGACCTTTGACCTTGACCTTTGTCCTTGACCTTTGTATTTGGGTACCCTATCGATGACGTCATAGCATAATATATGTCAGACGGGGTAACGTCATTTTCCCGGACGCACAGTGGTCAGTGACCTTGAAAGTGCAGATATGACCTTGACCTGTGACTTTTGACCTTGGCCTTGACTTGACACGCGCCGAGAGTGGGGCCCTGCGCTTGGCAGCTGGGGCGAGGCTATGCCGCCCCGGTGGGTCGCTGTGGGCTGTCGGTCGGGCGGGCTGAGTCTCCGTCTCGCCCGACCTTGGCCGGCGCCTCCGCTCTTCGGCCGACCTGGGTTGGTGCCGTTCGGCCGCCGGTGCGCGGCGGCGTCGCCACGGTGGCCCGCTGGGGTCCGTTCGACCTGCCGGGTTGTGTCCCTGACCTGCGTGGCCTCAGCCAACTGATCTGTATTTGTCTCCGTATGTGCTCTTTACCGCTGCTGCGTGTGTCTTCAATGTATTTGCCTCCACGTTTTATTTTGTGACTCGTAACCACGAGTAGCTGCCTCCCGGCGTAGCTTAGGGGCCCCGCGCCGGGGGAGCATACGGTTTTTACATGGAAGTAGGAGTGTACGATGAGGTACCATGTTCCAAATATACGTGTATGGATCTACTTTCATGTGAAGTGACCTTGACATATAGTCCCGCTTATATGACTTTATGACGTCACAACTCGGTCTTCAATGCAAGCTAACTGGTCCGGCCGCGCGTTTACGGCGATCTCAAAATGCAGATCTAACTTTGAAAGCCTATAAGTCAAAAAATTTTCGGTCGATTTTCAAAAAGTCTTCACCAATCGACGTGCTATTAAATTCTGTTAAATGTGGTCACGTATCGTTATTCGGCTACAAGCGGTTCTCCGGCCACCTTGGAAAAACAGGTGAGGGGCCTCCGAGGCCCCCTCCAGTGCGCTTGCTAACAATATGCTTCGCCAGTGACCTGATGCATCCCTATCGTCTCTGCTAAACATATATAATCACATCTGGAGTAAAAATGATTTCCCAGATCAGTGGTGCGAGACACATATCGTATCTATTTTGAAGCCCGGCAAAACTGGCTCATCACCCAACGACTTTCGTCCCATCTCATTGACTTCGTGTGTATGTAAACTGTTCGAAAAAATGGTCAACATGCGTCTTGCTTGGTATCTGGAATCCAACCAGCTCCTTTGTAATAGCCAGTGTGGTTTTCGCCAGGGCCGCTCCACAATAGACCACCTAGTTCGTTTAGATGCCTCTGTGCGCGAGGGTTTTGTACGTAAATGTCACACAATTGCGGTGTTCTTTGACGTTGAGCGCGCGTATGATTGTACTTGGAGACACGGCATCCTGCACAAACTTTTCGAGCTCGGCGTGCGAGGGCACATGGGATGGTTCATTTCCAATTTTCTTAGAAATATGTTTTTTCGTTATCGCGTTAACACTGTTTTATCAAATCGATACCAACAACAGAGGGGAATTGCCCAAGGTTCTGTGAGCTCTATAGCCCTGTTCGCAGTTATGATTAACGACATAGCAGGCACTTTACCCACGAATATTCACCATGCACTTTGTGTAGACGATCTTACGATATGAGTGACGGCGTCCACCACTGCCGCTGCACAGAGAAGACTGCAGCTCGGTCTTGATCGTTTTCAGGAGTGGAGCACACGAAACGCCTTAAGTTTCTCAAGTGTAAAAACCAAGTGCATGCACTTTTGCAACAGACGTGGAGATTGTGAATACCCAAAGTTGTATATCTATGGAAAGTTGATCGATGTTGTGCCGGAAACGAGATTTTTAAGGCTCACACTGGACAAAAGGCTTTCATACATACCACATCTGAAGCAGCTCCGCGCAAAGTGTTTTGATACATTAAATATACTCAAAGTCCTAACTAAAATGAGGTACGGGGCTGACAGGAAGACGCTTGTCATGTTCTATAGGTCATTAGTACGCTCAAAAATTGAGTATGGTAGCCTGGTATATGAAGCCGCTCCCCAATCAGCAAAAACCATGCTGGATACTGTGCACCATCAAGCCGTTAGAGTTATAACGGGAGCATTCCGTACATCCCTAATATCAAGCATGTTAGTGGACGTCGATGAAATGCCATTAGAGTTGCGCCGAAAAACACTTGCCATGCGCTTTGTATTGAAGCTCAAACCATCCCCGATACATCCCACATACTCAATATTTTTTGGTGACGCCCAGCTCCGCCAGATTGATAATGGATCCCGCGCGGCAGCCCGTCATCCAGGAGTAAGGGCCTGCGCCTGGCTTGTGGAGGCTGGGATAGACACAGATCTCATTGAATCGTGTGGCGAGTGTTTGGTCGAACCTCTGGACCATGGAATTGGCTTATCTCTGCAGTGAACACAAATAAGGGCTTACTGGATCAATGTAAAAATATGCCTCCTGACGTTATGCGCCAGTTATTTTGGGAGTTCTGTTCTGAATCTTATAATAATCACATCCACTTTTACACCACGGCTCGAAGGGTGATGGTGGCACGGGACGTGCATTTGCCGGCGACGGCGTTGAAAAGTGTTTTAGTTTACCGCGCGAGGCATCTGTGTTTACTGCTGAGCTGTACGCAATATTCCGTTGTCTGGACCATGTTTCGAAGTTAAGGGCGAGAAAGTTTGTTATTTTTCCAGATTCGTTGTCTTCCGTACAGGCATTGGAGTCTTTTTACTTTTATGTCAGCACCTTATCTCTTGACCCTTATTAGGCAGAAACTGCATAGCCTGAGGGGAAAGGGAAAATGTGTAGATTTAGTTTGGGTGCCAAGTCACTGCGGAATCGCCGGCAATGAGCGGGCAGATCGATGAGCAAGGACGGGGGCAGAACGTGCTGCCCTCCCCCCGCCCAGGTCTTCGTGTTCTATTTTTTTACATGTACGCGCAAGTTAAAATGAATATTTTTGGCGACTGGCAACGTCGATGGGATTGTGATTTTAAAGGTAGGAAGCTCCACGAGCTGAAACCACGCTTAGGATCGTGGACCTCAAGTAGTGCAGGCTCCAGAAAGGAGGAGGTTGTCCTGTGTAGATTGCGACTGGGACACACTCATTCAACCCATTCATATCTTTTATCTCGTCGTGACCCGCCGGAGTGTCCACGCTGTGGCGACAGGCTCACAGTCAAACACATTCTTTTAGATTGCCGTGACTTTGCGATAGAGAGAAACCGACATCTGCAGAGATCTCCGACACTGAATTCTCTTTTGGGCGAGCATCGTTCTGTGGATATTGCTACCATTATGTTATATCTGAGGAGCGTCGGTTTTAATGTTATATATTCACCCTCGTAGTTTTTCAGGTTTTACATGGTGTATAATGTCATTTTACCTTTTCGCTGACCGTGGTATGTGATGTTAAAACGTCTGCGATTCTCTTCAGTTTTTACATTTTATTCTATTCATTTTGGTTTTATTTGTATTAGTGTTGTATTACTAGTTTGTTTTTTTTTACGTATGACATTTTGATTTTGTTCTAAAAACTTAACCTGTTTTACACCTTACTTGTTGGAATGTTGTTGACTTGTTGCTCATATGTCTCATTTATGCATTCTATTTAGTGTTATGGGCGCCGAATGACCTCAGATGTCGGTGCGCCCTAAAACGTCAAATATGATGATGACATTATACATATGGCTCTTGGTCTGAAATGGTCTTACAGAGGGCCTCACGCCCGCTTATAGAGTAGTAAATGGGTGTGTACCAAACATGAATATCCTGCACATTATGGTCCTGCATAAGTCAGTCTGATTGAACTGTGGCCTCAGAATGTACAGACTTTGTGTCGCAAGCTGGAGCACAAACATTTGCACAATAGACTGACTGACCGTGCAGTGCAGCGTCGGATGGGGCATGCTCATTCATTATTGATCTGTTTCTGCACTGGCACTGGGTGTGCCTGCACGACTTGTGTGCAGCAGGCTGCTTTATAATCATGACAGTGACAGCAAACTCAGCTGCTTGCGGGCAGCTTTTCTCATCTGGGTGTGAGCCAGGGATGGACAGACTGGACGTTTTAGCCTCCGGGCTGCGCTGGAGAATTCTGGCCGTATTTGAGGACAAATCGGGATCGGCTGAGCTATACTGGGCTGGACAGGGCTGGAACGAGAATAGTTTTCCCAAGCTAATAATTTTTGTTCTAAAGAAGCATATGCCTGTCAATCAGCTTTTACATATACTTTTTCATATTGTATCCTTATATACCATATCAATTATTTTAAAAATAAGCGAGGGGTTGAAATGAAGAGGTATGTGAAGATATTGACAGATCTAGACAAGACATTTGGGTGGAGCAGGCCCGGGAAAAATATTAAATAAGAAATTTAAATAAAATTTGACATCGTCAAAATAGGACCCATTTTCACGTTCCCTCTCCCTTCCCAGTCCCTGGATCTGCTAGAAAGGGAAAGGGTGGCTTTTTAACTTAAAAATAGCAGTAGAGGGGTTCCTAAAGTGGACACTTCAGGCCGCATGGGGGACCCACCTATTTTCAAAGCTGGCCGGGTAACTGTTTTTCACCGAAAACGATAATTTGAGAGAATTCACAAACACGTCCATTGGTGTAAAATAAAATCGGTTTATAATTTTTACATCTTCATTTTTTTTTTGTAACCCTCGCCCCGGTGGGGAGGGTGTATGAACACACCCTCTCGGGTTTTTTTCCAGCGCCACGAAAACACGTTAGCGCAAAGCGCCGCCGTATTTGACACAATTTACCATTGATTAATTCCTCAGCTTTTCCCAAAATTTTAAGGCTGGGTCTTCTTCGGTCAGGTCACTAGTGCAGGTGAAGTGACCTTTTAAAAGGTCTAGGTAATATGATGCTGGCGTAATTTGTGATTTTGAGCAAAAGGAGACACTTTGGTATCGTTATTTCCCTGTCAAACATCGCGTGAGCAATATCAGAAGCAAAGAGGCCCGAACGCGAGACTTGAGATTGATGAAAATGGCGGGATTTACATCCCTATTCCTCACAGGCTCCAGCTACTTAGCTGCCTGCCACCTCAAATTTTTTTCGAAGTGATGTATTCTCATGGAGTGCCTTTCTCTCCTGACAGACTTCCTCTCACGGCAGACCCTGCTGGGTCTGTGCTTTCACCAGGCTGAAGCCATCACTGTCTCCGAGTTCTCCAACCCCGGCGCCAACGCCACAGCGCTGTTTCCCGGCTGCAGGTGGGAGTCCCACCTCTCCAGCACCTTCATGTTCATCTTCGAAATCGGCATCCTGTTGCAGAGGTGAGAACAGAGCCGATACGCTTTTCCAGCCACGGTGCTAGCAAACGTTGAGTTGAGTTTTTGGGAGGGGGGCGGTGGATCGAACTGAGGTTTTTGTGAGTAGGTGAGAAGGGCAGAAGAAGAGTTGAGTAATCCTGGGAAATTCTGATCCAGCCTCTTCAAATCCGAAGCTTGCGCTACCAATTCAGATCAGTCTGTTCACTCGCTATGATCATTGACACAAATCCAATATTTATCAAACGCATGCAATTAAGTGAGTGAGATTAACGCTCAGATCGATTTACAGGGCAAACAAATGCCCCAATTGAATGAAAAATAAAGGCCTAACGTCCAATGTGCAATGATTCAGCACGAATATTCCAGTCGGATATCGGATCCTTGCCACGCATCATGACTTTGTAGGGGAATGGGGTTGGATGTAACACTTAATTGGTCGGGCAATATCGACCATTTTTAAATGAGAAGGCGCGAGCTATACAAGATCTTTCCCATAATATGTTTATGACTTAGTCTCAATGAGAAATTTAGAATGCTTTCGAACAAAAACCAACAACATTCAAAACTACGTAGGCCATTGTTTGCTAATCGGTGTGAAAATACATAGCCTGGAGACCTATTTTTGCGATTTTCTGAAAAGTTACGGAATTGATCACCGATAAGGCTGCCAAGTACGCCAGCACTTCCCGCCGCCGTGTTTTGGTGCTGTCGGAAAAACCTGAGAGAGGGGGGAAGGGATTAAGCACCTCCCTCACTGGGGCAAGGATTAAAAGGCAAGCTTCTTGCACCACACGCCATACTCTTTTGGTCTTGCTGTGTCATATTTCGTTTCATTCATGATTTTTAGCCTCTTAGTAAAACAGTTATTGGTACGGGAAAAAACAGTATATTCTCAGTCAACGAAAAAAATCATGCTACCAGGCTGCAGAAAGTTACTTCAGTGACAAATGTGCAACGGCTACGGAAATTCTCTGAACAAATTCTCACAAAAGCTTGATATTAGTCACCCACCGGTACATGCGCTTATCAATTACAATTTGTAGATGAAACCCCGTAAGACTCACAACAACCAGTTAAAAGCACAAGCCTCGACCAATTTACACAAGCCTCGACCAATATGTGAAATAGCCCACGAATGTTGTATAGTCAGGAATCTCTAACTGGTGGATGTGGAAGCCAATATCCATTTCCAGGTATGGCTGGGACTATCTTCGGCATGAGTTGGAGTTGCAGGCATTTTGATTGGCTTTCATTCCGCTCCGAGCGGCACCGGACCAGCATCCAGCTGACTTCTGAAAAGAGAACACCGTGAACAGTGCTGCAGATTTCCTATGGACGGTTATTATCGCCAATATTTTATCTTTTTTATTTTATAGTTCTGCATATTTTTATGCGCCACCCTATATTTAGCGTGTCAATATGATAAAAAGATTATAAAGGTTAACAGCAGTAATGTTTTTGTGCTGTTGAGAATGACTGTATAAACTTGCACCACGAATGTTAAGACCAGTCTCTAGCAGCTCAGGTGCCTCTTACAGATACCATAAATAAGAAAGCCTTTTGAAATACCTCATATGGGAGCTAGACAGCGTATTCTCCATCAGACAGCCCGGCAGGAAATTGATTTTATTTCAAATACGTTGGGTACTGAATGCAAAAATTTAATCGGTGCTTACCTTTTCAAGCCCAAAAATACAGTTTTGCTAATAACTACGAAGCAACACTTTCTATGGAGCCCAAAATAATTCAAGAGGGGTTTTGTATCAGCAATAATATATATATATATATATATATATATATACAGGGAAAGTCCGTGCAAGAGTACGCCGTTAACTTTCAAAAGGCTTTCAATTTTCTCATATAAGTCTAAGAGCTAAAATTTTTATGTGGTTGTTTAGCCTGAAGAATTGTCTATGTATGGTCCATGTTTCAACTCTATGTGTCTGAAAGGAACTCGCCACGAGCCCATCAAAAATAAAAAGTTACGTGCGTACTCTTGCCGGAGTGGGACGGTAAGAGTACGCAAGAGAAGCGGCTGGAGTACGCATTGATGCCCCGCTATGCTTTAGGTGCATAGGCCTTGTCGTGAAGTTTTTCTGTCGCCAAACTAGCCGATTGTGATTTTATATCGTTCTGAATATACAATAACTATGGTGCAACGTTTGGTTTTCCAAATATGAATTATGGACTCTGTCCCGAGCGAAAATTAAATTATCCTATCTCTTAAGCATGCGCACTCTTGCCTAATGGTCTACTGCGTACTCTTGCCAGACATGCTCCCTTGGGAAGAAAGTCTTCATAAACATGTTGGCAGGCGTTTTAGCGTAAGCTCCGGTCCTGGAGCACACTCCTAGCTCAGCTTTCTTACTGATGGCAGACCGTAATACAATAGTTTTGATAATAGAAGCATGGTCTACAAGTTTACTCAATTAAGAAATATTACTTCAGGGGTGCCCAGAAACTTATTTTGGTCTGTACTCCCCGCGGGAAAAACAGGAGCACGTTGAATTTTGGTGTGCAGCCTAGGCACTGATCTTGCTTTATTATACCAGGGTAACCACCATCTTAGTGGTTTCTAAGTAACCAAAACAGCTGCTGCGTACTCTTACCCGCCCTTACCCTATGTGTGTGTGTGGCTCATTCCATGCCAACTCATCCAATGGTGTACACGGCACCCCCTAAGATCTCAATAAAATGAGGTGTATGGGGGGTTCTTCATAGCCTAGAATTCGAATCCGTGGTCGAAACAGGCCTTGCACTCTTAGGTTCGTAGCAACAGCGATGTCAAATTATGACGTCATTGCATGCTTTGAAACATTCAAAGCCTTGTATCTCAAAAAGTTATAAAGATATTTGAAATCTGTCAAAATTTTTCTTTTAAACTTATAAAAATGCCAACAAAAATATAAATTGAAAATTTTTTTTAAAGCGAGGACTTCAATTTCCCTAAAACTAATTCATATGAAATCCGCCAGTATTCTTACCCTGGAACCGTACAAAAACATTGGGTATCGGATAACAACATATTGTAACAGCTCGCGTTCTTCACGGGCCTCCCGCCAAACGAGCCCAGGAGCCGCCTCGAGCGCCGCGTCACCCGAGAAGTGACGCACCCGACGTGTCGCGTCGGTTTGGAGCTGGGGAGGGGAGGGTGAAGAGACAGCCCACGAAAGATCAAGAGCTTTAATAGATTGTTAACATAGATTGTATATGTATAAGCTTTCACTTCATCTACGCCTCCGAGTACAACTTAACACGCGCATTGACGGGGGTCTGAGCCACCGGAGGGCGGGTACCCGCCCCCTAAGATCTCAAAAACCACGGTAGGTAGCAAAAAACGGTAAACGGCGTTGGGCTGCCCGTCCACTTCTCCATCGAAAACATTGGAACCATTTTTTGTCAGGTCACATTTAAGGTCACGAGAGGTCAAAACATGCCCGTCATAGGGATAACATGTAAATTCAGTTTTGCGGCCATTTCATCTGAACAAGTAAAGATAGAGCAAAACGACTTAAAGTATATGAATCCTCTTAGCAAGCCGAATCGAATGATATATAATTTGACCTTGCTAGGTCAAATCAAGGATTTGACCTAAACTGAGGTCAGGTCAGGGTCAAATTATATAAAATGCATATCATTAGAACCGCAAGGCCCAGGCAAGTCTAATGCAGCTAAAATAAATGCTCTATCACCATCCGTTACTGAGTTATTCCGTAAAAACAATTTTTCCCATGTATTTCCAATGGAGAGGTCATGCCTCGTACCTGACCTTAAGTCATCGATATCAAAAATACCGGAACATATTTTAGAGAACTCGGTAGGGCCATTATGTGATATGAGTTTCAATCGGATAAATTCACCCCTGCTCCGACTTATGCTATCTTAAACTTTTTTTTGAGGTTGGGTCACTTGACCTGTACTGGTGACCTGACCTAAGATGACCTAACCTTAAAATTTTCACAGAAGTTGTAAAAATGATGAGGGAAAAGGTATACCAAGTACAGCGGCGCTACGCGCCGCCCTTTTTCTGCTATCTCCGAAAAACCCGAGGGGGAGCGGGTACCCGCCCCCGTCAATGGGTGTGTTAACAAAGTGGAAATCCGGGCCCGGTTCGATCAGTCACGATAACACGCTAAAATCACCCAGTGACACATATAACGGCAGAAATGGTGGGTTTTATTTCGAAGTACATATTTGACCTGCTAAAGGAATAATAAGGACGTGTAAGATGACATGTGCTGATATCAAAGCAATTTACAAATTTTCCTTGCACTGAATGCAAAAGCTTAACCCGCGCCCCACCGGGGGTCCGGCGCCACCTTCGCCCCACCGGGGGCCATCGATGGCCCCCCTCTAACTCCGAAAATATGGGCGTTAGCGCAAATCTGCAAAGTGCAATAGAAAGCTTGCGTGAATTCAGTAAGAAATTACTTCGCATGTTTTAGTGCTCAGGTCAATGGTTTGACCTCCAGAGGTCAAATTAGGTCAAGATCGGCTATTTTCACTCAAATATGCATGATTGAGCAAACTGGGCATAACTCTTATGTCATTAGAGCTATTGAGGCCTGGTAAAGTACATTTGATAGAAAATTGCCAGTACTTTTTCCGCTATGTGGAACGTAAAAACCTCCCGCCAGTGGTTTGACCTCCAGAGGTCACCTCGTGACCTAATATGACCTGAGGTCACGAAAGGTCAGAAAGTGACCTTGCCGTATATCAAATGAAAGCCAGTGACAAGACAAACACGATGGTGTTCGTTTCACCGCTCTAGCTTAATTAGGTCAAAAGTTATTGCCAAAATACTGTTTTTGACCTCTGGTGACCTTGGATGACCTTGGAAAAGTCAAAGGGCAAATATGACCCCTGGGATCCGTGAAAGGGTGTCCAAAAACGTTGTTCTAAGCAGTCTGAGTATTTGCAATCATTTTTGTGGCTTTTATATCATGAAACAACTTTTCCCTATGCTTTTCCAATGGGAGAGGTCGCCTCGTGACCTGACCTCAGGGCACGAAATCTAAAAATCCCGGATGTACACCTTGTAGACCCTGGAGGGGTTATGAAGTGTAGGAAGTTTCAAATCGATCGACTTTGAAATGTAGCTCTTACAGAGCTCTAAAGTGAAGTGAGGTGACCTTGGTTGACCTCGTCTGGTGACCTGACCTTGGGTGACCCGGGGTAAAAAATTTCAGGGATGATGGGAAATTGATGCAGTGAGAGGTAGAGCCCTGAACCGCGGTGCTGCGCCTCGTTGTTTTTCTGCTATCCCGGAAAAACCTTAGGGGGCCATCGATGCCCCCCCGGTGGGGCGAGGGTTAAAGTAGTACCCGTGGCGACAAAAACCGTCTTGCATTTTTATAACTGTTTGGTCATTGTGGCCGACCCTGGGAACTGTCGCTTTGTTGGGAGAACGGGGAACTGATGGCGTGAGTTGTGGGAGGAAGCCTAACCGGAGGTGAGGAAAGTGAAGCTGCGATGGGATACATTTGCTTACTTTATCCACGGTAAGGGAAAGCGAGATAGGTCGAGGAGGTAACTTCATTTGCCACTTCACCTTAATGCCAAGTGTCCATACAGTCATTTCTTTTAATTACTTAACACGCACATTGACGGGAGGGTGGGTACCCGCCCCCCTCGGGTTTTTCGGAAACAGCAGAAAAACGGCGGCGCGCAGCGCCGCCGTACTTGGTATACCTTTTTCCTCATCATTTTTGCAACTTCTGTGAAAATTTTAAGGATAGGTCATCTCAGGTCAGGTCACCAGTACAGGTCAAGTGACCCGACCTAAAAAAAGTTTAAGATAGCATAAGTCGGAGCAGGTTGAACTTATCCAATTGAAACTTATATCACATAATGGGCTCGTCGAGTTCTCTAAAATATGTTCCGGTATTTTTGATATCGATGACCTAAGGTCAGGTACGAAGCATGACCTCTTCATTGGTAATACATGGGAAATATGGTTTTCACTGAATAACTCAGTAACAGATGGTGATAGAACGTTTACTTTAGCTTCATTAGACTGGCCTTGGCTTTGC
The DNA here is from genome assembly GCA_034440635.1 of Lepas anatifera. Lineage (NCBI taxonomy): Eukaryota > Metazoa > Arthropoda > Thecostraca > Lepadidae > Lepas > Lepas anatifera. Next base: position 112,932 of record JAOTON010000320.1, read on the forward strand.
AGTTCTAATGATAGGCATTTTATATAATTTGACCCTGACCTGCCCTCAGGTCAGGTCAAATCTTTGATTTAACCTAGCGAGGTCAAATCATATATCATTCGATTCGGCTTGCTGCGAGGATTCATAGAGTTCAAGTCGTTTTGCTCTATCTTTACTTGTTTGGATGTAATGGCCGAAAAACTTAACACGCGCATTGACGGGGAGCGGGTACCCGCCCCCCCTCGGGTTTTTCGGAGAGAGCAGAAAAACGGCGGCGCGTAGCGCCGCTGTACTTGGTATACCTTTTTTCTCATCATTTTTACAACTTCTGTGAAAATTTTAAGGTTAGGTCATCTCAGGTCAGGTCACCAGTACAGGTCAAGTGACCCGACCTCAAAAAAAGTTTAAGATAGCATAAGTCGGAGCAGGGTGAGCTTATCCGATTGAAACTCATATCACATAATGGCCCCACCGAGTTCTCTAACATATGTTCCGGTATTTTTGATATCGATGACCTAAGGTCAGGTACGAGGCATGACCTCTCCATTGGAAATACATGGGAAAATTGGTTTTTACGGAATAACTCAGTAACGGATGGTGATAGAGCATTTATTTTAGCTGCATTAGACTCGCCTGGGCTTTGCAGTTTTAATGATATCCATTTTGTATAATTTGACCCTGAACTGACCTCAGGTCAGGTCAAATTCTTGTTTTGACCTAGCAATGTCAAATTATATATCATTCGATTCGGCTTGCTAAGAGGATTCATATAGTTGAAGTTGTTTTGCTCTATCTTTACTTGTTCAGATGTAATGCCCGAAAAACTGAATTTTACATTTTATCCCTATGACGGGCATGTTTTGACCTCTCGTGACCTTAAATGTGACCTGACAAAAAAATGGTACAAATGTTTTCGATGGAGAAGTGGATGGGCAGCCCAACGCCGTTTACCGTTTTTCGCTACCTACCGTGGTTCTCGAGATCTTAGGGGGGTTCGGGTACCCGCCCCCGTCAATGCGAAGGTGGCTCAGACCCCCGTCAATGCGCGTGTTAATTTACATGTTATCCCTATGACGGCATGTGACGGCATGTTTTTTACCTCTGGTGGCCTTAAATGTGACCTGAAAAAAAATGGTTTAAATATTTTCGATGAAGAAGCGGATGGGCTACCCAACGCCGTTTACCGTTTTTGCTAACTACCGTGGTTCTCGAGATCTTAGGGGCGGGTACCCGCCCCCTCGTCAATCCGAAGGTGGCTCAGACCCCCGTCAATGCGCGTGTTAAGCCAGTGGCTTCGCCATTGGAAGGGGTAGGGGTAGGACCCTACGTTTTAACAGGGGTCTAAAAAAGTGAGCTTGTGGTCGCCGACTAAAATCCAAGCTTCTTCGATGGTCGCCGAACCTAATGCTACATGTATTACAAAATCGGTCTTAAAAGTGGTATAAATATGGCTATAGGGAAGCACTGGCGAGTGCAAGGGGGATGGTTCCAATGAAATATAGATATAAAAAACCTATAAAATATAGATCGAGTTTCTCGATATCGATGACCTAAACCAGAATCAAGTCATTACCTAAGTGATTTCATGAGATTATAATTCAGTATTAAAGTCAAAGTTATGATCTGAAAGCAACAAAACTATACATGCTGGCCCTTAACCCTAGCCCCGGTGACCAGCATGAATCACCTATGAACCCCCCTGGTGGGAGGGTGTTAAAAATGACACCCTCGATCTCGGAAACAAAGAAAGAAGCGGAAAAAGCGATCGAAAGGTCACCGGAAATGCAATCGGCGTTACTCCTGGAATTTTTGCGTAAGGTCAATACTGTGGTCACCAGAGGGGAAAAATTCATATACGTCAAAATGTATCAAATGCAGTGCTCTATAAAACCTTGCTTATCTCCGTACGCAAAATAGCCGGAACCACTTTCTCAACGCTATTCGACAGAGCCCGACCAGCTCTTTCACTAAGGCAACATCCATTTTCATATCAGGTCAAAGGCTAGGGCGCAACAGGACACTGAATATTGGAGATGTTATCACGTAGCTTCAAGTTATAATAGGAAGAACGCTCGCTTTCAGCGTGATATGTCGGACCTAAAAGCCAATGTTGGATAGTGATCAGTCATTTATACGCACTACGCAGTCATGAATACGTATCGATAGTGCCCACTGAGCTTAGGTTAAGTCTGTTTGGAGGTCAATCGAGGTCAAATATGATACGCTGTCCGTACACAAGGGCAATCAAATGGGCGCCGAAAGCTGTGGGACGGGGTACCTACGCATCCCCCTGTTGGCCAACCAGGGGGGACATCTCCCAAAATTTTCGGTTCATCGTCAATAATGCTGTCAGGTACCAAATATGCTCACAATTCCCCTGCCCCGGCCAGCACCAGCCCGGGTCCGTTCCCCTGTAAAAATTCCGTGGCAGCACCCCTGGGCATTAAAATTTTCGCCCATTACTTCTATACCAAGCAAGATACAACCATGATTGATTCACCATTGTTGTTCTCTCATCAATAATGGTTTTATTTTGTGTCCATCCATGTGAAAAATTGTTAGGCCTTATCTTGGAGACAAATAAAAGGGTTTGCAGCACCTTAAAAAGAGCCTCAGGAACAGTTCCGATGTTTCATTTAACTAGAGAAAAAACATTTTTCATGTACATACATGCGTCATGAAATACTTGTCATTCTTCACCTTGAGGCGCCACAAATCAGATAAATTCCTGTAACATTTCAAATAAATAATTCAAACATTATTCATTGGCAACATTTCCTCAGAAGTACAGTGGAAAATATCAACCATTGCTAAGATGAGGCCCAATTTTTGCTCCATTGTTGAACATGGTTCTACTCAAAGCAATAGCAATGCTGTCTCTTGGAAATAACCTTATTTTCTTTGCATGACATCATTCCCATGATAACTATTTCCAAAGCTCTTAATTGATGCATTTTAGCATTAATAATCAGGACTGAAAAAGTTTCCAGAATAGTTGCTGATGACCCATTTGGACCAGGATTGGGTACTGAGAAGAACAGTTTGCATTTCAGCAACCTGTTCTTTTGTGGTGGACACAATCTCTCTGTGATATTTCTACTGTACCTCTGTGGCAGTGCTTCCATAGTTCATCCATGCTAGAGAAAACAAAACGAGTCAACTTTCTTGTGACAAAAAATACAAGATATTATCAGAAACTTGGATGCATATAATCAATCAGTTAAAAAAACATACACACACACCCTGATCACCCAGTGTGCATCCATCTGTGCAAAAGACACAGCTTATTCTATGTTTGGCAGACTTGAATTGGACCATTGTCCTTGCAGTGGAGTCTTCTGGCAAATTGGAAATGGTTTTTTACATCTTTGTGCTGTGCAGGAATGCACATTTATATCCCTTATGGGGTACCAATGCAAAGTGATGGATCTAGGATTTTAGTAGGGGGCAGCCCTCTGAGATTGCATCCTGTCAACCAAAAGGGCACACTTTACCCAAAAGGGTGGCTATCATCATCAATCAGTGGGAGAAAACTGTAATTGGTGACTTAAAAATGGTAACAGTGCCATAAATGGGAATGCTTGACCCATAGATGGGAACACCCATTCCGAATTATGGGAATGCTTGAGACCATTTTCCAGAACAAAATTTTGGGCCATGAAACAAACTTGTCGTCTTTCTACCTGGCTTATTTCTGTTCTTCAAATTTTAGAGGGCATTTATCTTTCAAACAGAAACAGGAAATCATACTTTATACCCTGCTTCAAATATTGAAGCTCAACATGTTTATTATGATCATTCACATGTCTTGGTGCATCTGTGTAAATAAAACACTAGTCATATACAAAATCAATTAATAGATATCTAGAAAAACAACAAAAAAGTTTTTAAATATTTGATTTATATTGCCACTTGAGATAATAATATATACAGACCAAGACATATGGCCATACAGAACATGATGTGAGCCAACCTAGCATAACAAAACCTGTTTTCAGCACCTTTAATGCCATTTTACACAACTTCTAAACTTCAAAGCTCCATCTGTAGCCCCATCATTTGTATTCTAGTGGTGGGGGCAGTAGCAAGGTATTTTCTGCCTCGCAGATCTGGTTTAATCAGTTTTGGGGTACCCTTTTCTTCGGGCCGCCCTGAATCTTTTCAAACTTACGGGGTCCTGAACTCGAGTTCAGGGATCCCTTGGACCTGTCACTGCTGTGGCACCCCAAATGGAAGCTCATGTTAATTTCTGTGCCTACTAAGAGCATCCTAAAAAATTTTCCTATTTCTCATTTCAGGGACTTTAAAATCGTTAAATAACAGGCCTACTTGGTCACCCAGTTATATGTCCAGCTATAAGGCAAGAACATGGTGGTATCAAAAATAGTATACTTGTAATGGATAGTCTCATAATTAGGCACCACAAAAATCGTTCAGAATATCCACGCCCTTGGGAATGTGTGACTATAGAACAATGTTTACGATGACATTTCAGTGTGATTGTGGTTGGAAAGAGTTTAAACATGCACCACTGGTAGTCAAGTTTTTTCCTTCTGAGACTTTTCGCGGTAAAGCAAAACAAGGAAACATCATTGCAAGTAGACTCCAAAACCCACCTAGATTGCACGGACCGTCTATGATAAACGCACATCTTGATTTAACCCCTTGGATTTAACAAATTGAACACCAGTCGTCAAAAACGGCGCCCACCAACAAGAATACAAAAATATTAGCGGCAGCCCACGCCGCGCTCGTTCTGACGGCCGCACACACCGAAAATGTACCAGGGCGACCACCTGCGACCAGGCAACCACGCAAGTCGGCGGTTTCGGCCGACTCGGTCTCCCATTGGTCGCCTATTGAAAAAAATGAAAATCACCGACTTGGTACCGACTCGTGACGGATTCTAGTACATTCTAGTTTGAACTTAAAAATAATACATAGATACGGTATAAGGAGATGGCATCAGCTAAGGTACCAGGTAATTTCAGTCGCTTTTCATAAAATTGGAACCAAAAATTGTAATAAGAAGAAACATAACTAGCAAAGACTAGCAGCAACTAAGGGCGGTGATGATGCCAGATGTAATCGGCCAAAGATGCCCCGTTGTAGCCAAGCTGTCTTTCAGAAACGCCAAACAAGCCGGGAAACGAAGGCTAACTTGGCTCTTTGTCGAAGTAGATTCTGCCCATTCTTGGCTAAAGGAACTGGCAGACTTCATCCAATAGATTTTTATGGGCACTGGGTGTATTACGATGACGCGTGGAGACAGTGGAGAGGGTAAGCATATTTAGAAGCAGGAGCGGATGGTGGAAGCTAAAATCATGGGAAAACAGATGGAATCAGAGTTTGAGACGGTTGCTGGGTCGCCAACTAAAAGATGATAGGGTCGCCGACGGCGTAGGTAGATCGGCAAGTTTTTAGACCCCTGCGTTTTAAGAAAATTAACGGTTTTTCACCTTTAGGATATAACCGATAAAAATAATTGTTAAAGGCAGGCTTTATCCTTTAAATGTGATCTTAACGCTGTGAAATCCCACATAACATTATCTATCCTTCTTTTAAATACAAATATGAAAATGAGGGTTACCTTACTCCGTAGAAATACGTGACGGTGGTCTTGACTTTGGCAGAGTATAAAGTAACATTGCGACATTGACTTCATTGGCTGCTGCCACCGAATGGAACAGGGAAGCACACAGGAAAAATATAAATGGTGTTTCTGTATTGAATCTTTTTATCTGAAACTCCTCACAGTTTAGGTGACCTAAGACCGCAAAAATACTGATTGTAATCCCAAACTGAGCTGACATTTCACCCTCCCCGTCCCGGCTGTGCTGGGCCGGCCGGTCACCGGGCATCGCAGCGGACATCGTCGGGCACGCCCGCTAGTGCCTTGCATTGTGGACAGTGCTCTTATTACGTTGGAGTGAATCTAGCTACTGGGCTTATATTTCCGTTTTCAGAAACCGTACTTTCCACGTGACCTGATGGGACCCCACGTTACGAGCACAGCCGGAGACCGTACGGAGCTGGCTCGGGCGCGTTTTAGTGCGGCTGACCGAACTCACTAAGCGAGGTCATCCTAGCAAAAGCCTCACTACAGTGCGAAGTGGCATTTGTTTTCTAGTGTAGCTTGCCGAACTGAACCCTGCAGAAATAAACACGAGGTTCCACAAGGCCCGGAACATGAAAGGCACTTGGGGTTTCCATTGTTTTAGGCCAGTAGACTACTGAACAGAGGACACCTACGCAACGTCTGCATCACTTTAAGTCGGAGGTTTCAAAGCATGTGATAAAGTAACACACGTGAGATAATGCTACCGTCAGAGCATGTCTGTGCGGCACTGACCGCAATAAGAAAGTGTTTTTAGTCAATATAGAACTGAAGTATTGTTACAATATCCGTTATATATCAGTTAATTTTTAAACATCGCTTATCAATAAATTCAGCGCAATGGTCCCTATAATAGAAAGAAAGAGTTTGCTTTGTGTCGTAACGACTGACAAAGTAAATTTACACAACAGTTATAAGGACCATTAGGATCCTCTGGCTGAGCACGAAAGAATAACCTATCCTATTATCTAGTTAAATTAAAACACGAAACGGTCCTTGCGTGCCTAGGTCAGGCTAATACTATTTTAGCTGATAATGCTTACAGTTCATACTGCAGTGGCAACCCAAACTCGATGACGTCAAAATAAGCGTTCTATTACCATTGTGGGGAAAGTTAGCAAATCTAAACCAGTTTCTCCCAATGCGTTTCCAATCGAGAGCTGAGGACCATGGACAGACCTCAGGTCATCGATATCAGATTCCGTTAGGACACATTGTTTTACTCGGAGGCCTTATTATGTGAGATGAATCTCAGATCGTAAGAGTAATTATTTTCTCACCGTGGCACCTATAAACGTTTTTTGGCGGTCACTTGGTCTGGACTGGTGACTTGACCTGATATTGCCGGGACCTCAGATTGTGTCAGAGGCTACAACAATGACCACATAGCACTTTTACTGGCGGACGCAGAGAAGGGGGCAAAGGGCCATGGCCGCCCCTCAAAATTGCAAAACTTTGGCCGATTTTCTTAAACACAATGTGTTTTTAAGATTTCTCCAGAGTTGACCCCTCCCCCTTGAACGGCGTTCCTGCGTCCACCCCTGAGCACGTATACTAAGTACGGCGGCGTTGCATGCCTCCGTCTCTCGGCGCCAGGCAAAAGATCTTAACACGCACCCCACTGGGGTCCCTGGCATGACGCGCCCCGCTGGGGGGGCGTTTTTCGCCCCTCCGTATCTCATTCCCCACTAAAGCTAAAGGGAAATTACGGGCGGCGTTCGAAAGCCCTTGACAAGACGAAGATATTTTATACAAAAATGTTTATATCAGGTCAATATTGAAGTCAGCATAGGTCAAAGAAGGTTCCATAGGCTTACAACAGAGCAGCGTACGTTTCTCTCTTTAGATCTGTCCTCAGGAAAGCTAAAGCAAATCTTTGTGCATCATTGGATTCCTCTCATCGCGGCAAATCGAATGATTTATAATATGACCTTGCTAGGTCAAATAGTGCAAATGACCTGACCTCGAGCTAGGTCAGGGTCACACAGGGGTGGAAAAACCCGCCAACTCGCCAACCACGGCTAGCGACAGAACTTGGCTAGTGAAAAATATTTAACCCTTGCCCCGGTGGCGGGTACGAGCCACCTTCGCCCTGGTGGGGGGGGCTAAAAAAGACCCCCCCACGATCTCAAAAACTAAGAGAGCTAGAAAAAAGCCCAAAACGGCAATCGAAAGCTCTTCGAAAATGATATCGAAAATACTTCGGTCATTTTTCATGTCAGGTCAATATCAAGGTCACCAGAGGTCAAAATAGGTCAAAATCGCTAATATGAGGTGTACTAAGAAAGCCTCCTATATCTCAGAAACTATGATAGCTAGAAACATTTTTCTAACACCATTCAAAAGCTCTTGAGATGCGCTTTCATTACAGTGGCATTCATTTTCGTGTCAGGTCAAAGCCTAGGGAGCTACAGGTCACTAAATATTGGGCATATTCTTGGGAATGTCCATAGCCACCCATGCATAAGGGCGTTTACTTTCTCGCTAATAGCTTCCAAACCAAACAAGATACAGCCATAGTTTATGCACCATTGCAATCCTCTCGTCAATACGAATCGAATGATATATGATATTGCTATGCCAGGTCAAATTTAAGAATTTGACCTGACCCAGGTCAACGGTCTGACCCAGCTTGACCTGGTATAGTCATGATGTATATCATTTGACTTCCAGTGACTATACAAACACTTCGGTGACAAAATAAAAGCTCTATCTTAGTTTATTCAAAATTTATAGAGAAAAACACCAAAAAATGCTTATTTGACCTAAGGTGACCTTTTAAAGGTCACAAGTCAAAAATTTTGGTATCAGCTTCAGAAATGGGCTAAGAGCAAGTCGTAACCGATGTTTGAAGTTGATTCCATCCATACTTACTGAGAAAAGCTCATTTCGTGATTTTCCCCATGCATTGTCAATGGGGAGGTCATGCTCTGCACATGACCTTAGGTCACCAATATCAAAAATCCCGGAACAAATGTTGTAGCTCCTGGTGGGTCCAAAATGTGGTATGAGTTTCAACTTGATCGATTAACCCTTCTTTTAGCTATGCCGTCCTAAGTATTTTTTTAGGTGAGGTCACTTCACCTGACCTGGTGACCTGACCTGATATGACCTTGAGCCAAAATTTTCAGGAAAGATGTAAAAATGATGAAGGAACAGCTAGACCAGGTTTGGCGGCGCTGCGCGCCGCCGTTTTTTGGTCACTTCGGAAAAACGCGAGGGGGGTCTAAAAAGACCCCCCCACCCGGGCGAAGGTTAATGCGACAGATAACGTCTACCAAATTGGAACTCCAGTAGCCGCCGAGAAAACAAAAAAGCTCCCAGGGAGCCGGTCTTCACGCTGCTAAAACTCTCGATACACAGACAGATCCAGGAGGCAAGGGGGCACTCGACACCCCCTCCCCCTCCACACACTCCCATAAACCCTCGCCTCCACCTGAAATGGTCACGGCCCCCTGAAATATCGGTGGCGCCATCAAAAATGCTCCTCCCACTCCCACCCCTTCAGTATGCAGGTATCGCGCCCCCACAATAGGATTCTTTTCGTACAAAAAGGTATCCTCATTGCCCCGATGGCGCCCCAGCTTATACGCCCCCTTTTCCATTCGATCGGAAATCCTGGATCCGCCTGTATCACGATAGGCTATTCAATAGAGACTTTCTGGCGAATAAAATAAGTGAACCACGATTGTCCAATTAGTAGTCACGTTCCTTTTCTGTTTTTCTACGGCAGCGCTGCGGGAGTTCAATGACCCTAGACAGTGTGGATGCGACAGTGAGAATCGGCGACAGCCAGACTTGCCGGATATACAGGGCCGGCCAGCCCCGACGGCAAATCTGAACATCCAAGGTCATTGTTCGCTGTCGAAAGCATTGGGATATTCCCAAAGGCCTTGGGCACTAGAGAGAGAATGTTCCTCTTGCGACAACCCGAGAGCCTTGCCAGAAGCTTTATCAAAAATTTCCCAAGTCAAATGACGGAAGGGATTGAAACACGCGAGTCATAATTGTCATAAACAAGAATAAGGCAATAATAGTGCATTCTATACATTTTTACGTCATTTATCGTACGTATTTTTAACACGCGCATTGACGGGGGCGGGTACCCGCCCCCCTCGGGTTTTTCGGAGACAGTAGAAAAACGGCGGCGCGTAGCGCCGCCGTACTTGGTATACCTTTTCCCTCATCATTTTTACAACTTCTGTCAAAATTTTAAGGTTAGGTCATCTCAGGTCAGGTCACCAGTACAGGTCAAGTGACCCGACCTCAAAAAAAGTTTGAGATAGCATAAGTCGGAGCAGGGTGAATTTATCTGATTGAAACTCATATCACATAATTGCCCCACCGAGTTCTCTAACATATGTTCCGGAATTTTTGATATCGATGACCTAAGGTCAGGTACGAGGCATGACCTCTCCATTGGAAATACATGGGAAAAATGGTTTTTACGGACTAACTCAGTAACGGATGGTGATAGAGCATTTATTTTAGCTGCATTAGACTCGCCTGGGCTTTGCAGTTCTAATGATATGCATTTTATATAATTTGACCCTGACCTGACCTCAGGTCAGGTCAAATCCTTGATTTGACCTAGCAAGGTCAAATTATATATCATTCGATTCGGCTTGCTAAGAGGATTCATATGGTTTAAGTCGTTTTGCTCTATCTTTCCTTGTTCAGATGTAATGTCCGAAAAACTGACTTTTACATGTTATCCCTATGACTGGCATGTTTTGACCTCTCGTGACCTTAAATGTGACCTGACAAAAAAATGGTTCAAATGTTTTCGATGGAAAAGTGGATGGGCAGCCCAACACCGTTTACCGTTTTTCGCTACCTACTGTGGTTCTCGAGATCTTAGGGGGGCGGGTACCCGCCCCCCGTCAATGCGAAGGTGGCTCAGACCCCCGTCAATGCGCGTGTTAAGGCCAGTTAGCCAGTTACATGTAAAGGCCTTGGCCAGTTAGTATTTCCTGACTTTAGAGGCGGGCAAAGGTGCATTGCACAGAATGCCTTATAAAAAGCGCTTAACTAACTAACCAGTATTTCCTGAAAAATGTCTGGCGGCAAAAGCTCTCGTATTTTCTTCGCTAAAAGCCTCAAACATCGCCAAACTTCCGCCCTTGCCTTATGCAGTTTGCATATTGTTTATAAATGCCTATAACTTGATTCATCGAGTAGGTCGGCGTGTGAAAATTGTTTTAGCGTAATGATGCTCATAACAGAAGACTGGAAAGTACCGCTTTGGGTCCCAGTGTTGGACAGAACTTGCTAAAAGTGCTCAAAATGGAATGCAGCATGTTTGGCTTCCTACATGTAGGTATCTTCGTACTGCTTTCGTACAGCAGCAATCTGCAACCGCACACTGCTAAAGGAAGGAATCTAGGTAAATGGATGGGAGAGCAGTTCAAAGTTTCCTTAACTGCCCCATAAAAGGGTAAAAGCTGCCCTAAACTGGTTGATCTTCCCCAAGGCTGACCCAATGAGCTTTTTTCAAAACCTGCGATGCTGTACAGAACCTGCCATGCCGATTCGGCCATGACCCACAAAGAAATAAAAGGGTCCAAATGCTCTTCTGGCCTATTCCCTAGCCAACTAGTGTTTCATAATTGATCAATTGGGGAACTGTTCATCAATAAAACTATGTTGATTGTTTTTGTCCATTTGCAAGGTATCTAATTGATAGTGCAAAATTTATTGGCTGCACCAGATAAATTCTGTCCATTGACTCCATCAGTCAGTACTTTCTATAGAAAGTATACTCAAGTATACATGACCTATTCTCATGTGGATGGGCTTGGCTTCCCCTAAGCAACCTGTTTGCGCAGCATTTGACACTCCTGGTCTTGGAGAGTTGCCATGCAGGAAATTGTGACAAGCTTTCCCAATAACCACTTTATCCAATAATGGGCTATGTGACCCATGTTAGTTTTCAAATGTGGGAACTCTCAAGACCAGTTTAACCCGCGCCCCACCGGGGGTCCGGCGCCACCTTCGCCCCACCGGGGGGCCATCGATGGCCCCCTCTAACTGCGAAAATATGGGCGTTAGCGCAAATCTGCAAAGTGCAATAGAAAGCTCGCGTGAATTCAGTAAGAAATTACTTCGCATGTTTTAGTGCTCAGGTCAATGGTTTGACCTCCAGAGGTAAATTAGGTCAAGATCGGCTATTTTCACTCAAATATGCAATGATTAAGCAAACTGGGCATAACTCTTATCCCTCTCCCCACCGGGGGGCCATCGATGGCCCCCCTAAGATTTTTCCAGGATAGCAGAAAAACGACGACGCGCAGCACCGCGGTTGAGGGCTCTACCTCTCACTGCATCATTTTCCCATCATCCCTGAAATTTTTTTACCCCGGGTCACCCAAGGTCAGGTCACCAGACGAGGTCAACCAAGGTCACCTCACTTCACCTTTAGAGCTCTGTAAGAGCTACATTTCAACGTCGATCGATTTGAAACTTCCTACACTTCATGACCCCTCCAGGGTCTACAAGGTGTATATCCGGGATTTTTCGATTTCGTGCCCTGAGGTCAGGTCACGAGGCGAGCTCTCCCATTGGAAAAGCATGGGGAAAAGCTATTTCATGATATAAAAGCCACAAAAATGATTGCAAATACTCAAGACTGCTCAGAACAACGTTTTTGGACACCCCTTATACGGATCCCAGGGGTCATATTTGCCCTTTGACTTTTCCAAAGTCATCCAAGGTCACCAGAGGTCAAAAACAGTATTTTGACAATAACTTTTGACCTAATTAAGCTAGAGCAGTGAAACAAACACCATCGTGTTTGTCTTGTCACTGGCTTTCATTTGATATACGGCAAGGTCACTTTTTGACCTTTGTGACCTCAGGTCATATTAGGTCACGAGGTGACCTCTGGCGGTCAAACCACTGGCGGGAGGTCTTTACGTTCCACATAGCGGAAAAAGTATTGGAAATTTGCTATCAAATGTACTTTACCAGGCCTCAATAGCTCTAATGACATAAGAGTTATGCCCAGTTTGCTTAATCATTGCATATTTGAGTGAAAATAGCCGATCTTGACCTAATTTGACGTCTGGAGGTCAAACCATTGACCTGAGCACTAAAACATGCGAAGTAATTTCTTACTGAATTCACGCGAGCTTTCTATTGCACTTTGCAGATTTGCGCTAACGCCCATATTTTCGGAGTTAGAGGGGGGCCATCGATGCCCCCCGGTGGGGCGAAGGTGGCGCCGGACCCCCGGTGGGGCGCGGGTTATGTCATTAGAGCTATTGAGGCCTGGTAAAATACATTTGATAGCAAATTGCCAGTACTTTTTCCGCTATGTGGAATGTAAAGACCTCCCTCCAGTGGTTTGACCGCCAGAGGTCACCTCGTGACCTAATATGACCTGAGGTCACGAAAGGTCAAAAAGTGACCTTGGCGTATATCAAATGAAAGCCAGTGACAAGACAAACACGATGGTGTTTGTTTCACCGCTCTAGCTCAATTAGGTCAAAAGTTATTGTCAAAATACTGTTTTGACCACTGGTGACCTTGGATGACCTTGGAAAAGTCAAAGGGCAAATATGACCCCTGGGATCCGTGAAAAGGTGTCCAAAAACGTTGTTCTGAGCAGTCTGAGTATTTGCAATCATTTTTGTGGCTTTTATATCATGAAATAGCTTTTCCCCATGCTTTTCCAATAGGAGAGGTCGCCTCGTGACCTGACCTCAGGGCACGAAATCGAAAAATCCCGGATATACACCTTGTAGACCCTGGAGGGGTCATGAAGTGTAGGAAGTTTCCAAATCGATCGACTTTGAAATGTAGCTCTTACAGAGCTCTAAAGTGAAGTGAGGTGACCTTGGTTGACCTCGTCTGGTGACCTGACCTTGGGTGACCCGGGATAAAAAATTTCAGGGATGATGGGAAAATGATGCAGTGAGAGGTAGAGCCCTCAACCGCGGTGCTGCGCCTCGTCGTTTTTCTGCTATCCCGGAAAAACCTTAGGGGGCTATCGATGGCCCCCGGTGGGGGCGAGGGTTAACCCGCGCCCCACCGGGGGTCCGGCGCCACCTTCGCCCCACCGGGGGGGCCATCGATGGCCTCCCCTCTAACTCCGAAAATATGGGCGTTAGCGCAAATCTGCAAAGTGCAATAGAAAGCTCGCGTGAATTCAGTAAGAAATTACTTCGCATGTTTTAGTGATCAGGTCAATGGTTTGACCTCCAGAGGTCAAATTAGGTCAAGATCGGCTATTTTCACTCAAATATGCAATGATTAAGCAGACTGGGCATAACTCTTATGTCATTAGAGCTATTGAGGCCTGGTAAAGTACATTTGATAGCAAATTGCCAGTACTTTTTCCGCTATGTGGAACGTAAAGACCTCCCGCCAGTGGTTTGACCGCCAGAGGTCACCTCGTGACCTAATATGACCTGAGGTCACGAAAGGTCAAAAAGTGACCTTGCCGTATATCAAATGAAAGCCAGTGACAAGACAAACACGATGGTGTTTGTTTCACCGCTCTAGCTCAATTAGGTCAAAAGTTATGGTCAAAATACTGTTTTTGACCTCCGGTGACCTTGGATGACCTTGGAAAAGTCAAAGGGCAAATATGACCCCTGGGATCCGTGAAAGGGTGTCCAAAAACGTTGTTCTGAGCAGTCTGAGTATTTGCAATCATTTTTGTGGCTTTTATATCATGAAATAGCTTTTCCCCATGCTTTTCCAATGGGAGAGCTCGCCTCGTGACCTGACCTCAGGGCACGAAATCGAAAAATCCCGGATATACACCTTGTAGACCCTGGAGGGGTCATGAAGTGTAGGAAGTTTCAAATTGATCGACTTTGAAATGTAGCTCTTACAGAGCTCTAAAGGTGAAGTGAGGTGACCTTGGTTGACCTCGTCTGGTGACCTGACCTTGGGTGACCCGGGGTAAAAATTTCAGGGATGATGGGAAAATGATGCAGTGAGAGGTAGAGCCCTCAACCGCGGTGCTGCACCTCGTCGTTTTTCTGCTATCCCGGAAAAACCTTAGGGGGGCTATCGATGCCCCTCCGGTGGGGCGAGGGTTAAAGGGAACATGGCACCTTCTTAATATGATCTGAACTGAAAAAGCCATGTGATGTGACAAGCCAAGAAACCACTTGATCACCATTTCGTTTGTTCAAGGTTTAACTCAGGGCCTAGCCAGGGGGGGGGTGGCAGGGACAGCCTTCCCCCTGAGGATACAATTCTGAAACAAGCAGGGCACTTTTTTACCCATCAGGGCCCTTTTGTCACTGTCACAGAGGCCCTTTTCGGGGCGCCCCCTGAGCGAAATCCTGGCTATGCCCTTGGTTTTACTGTTTGCAGAAAAAATGAAGAAATCTACATCTATCAACCCTGTCCTCCCTGGTTATGTTTACACTTTATGACACAATGTTAGGCAAGTATGTTATGCTCAACCTTGCTGCACATTTTTTTCACTCATGAAAGCTGTATTTCCTGTCACAAAACATCCTACTTCATAGGACAAAGCAACACACACTCATACAGTTAGTTACATCCTGTTACCAAATGATCATGGTTGAGTTACATAATCTCAGTTTTATCCCTATTCCTAGCAGCGCTCACGATAAATTAAGCGTTTTCGAAACCATCCCATTTTTCTTGAAATTTCGCTAATTTGTTGTTTTGAAACGCAGCTGTTTTTTCTATTTCAATATATGCATTTAGTCTTTTTTGAATGTCTCTATGTTTGGCGTTGTATATGTTGTTCCCAATTTACAGGCGATTATGTATTGTTTAGCTAAGAGAATAATGACATTCTGGGCTTGTTTTCCTTTCGTTAGACCAAATAATGCATCACTGAGGCTTAATGGCAAAGGGATATTGTTATTAACGCTAGCAAGTTTGATCTTAACGAACTCCCAAATACGTTTTACGTCGTTGCAATAGTATATAAAGTGTTTAAGTGTATCGGTATGATTACATTTCGTGCATTTTTCCGAATCTGTTACCCCTCTGACGAATAGGTACCTTTTCGTCGGAATATACCTATGAAGAATTCGAAATTGAAGTGATTGCAGTCTAGTTGATTTTGTACACTGATAAGGTATTTCATAAATTCGTCTCCATTCCATAGTATGCCCTTCCCCTTCCCATCGTATTTGTGCTGCTGGTGTTTGTTTTAGAAGTTGGTCCAGGTAAAACTGTTTGCTTTTTGTGTCTTTTGCCGGTTTCAATTCTTCATTGATTTTTATTTTGTAGGGCTCCCCCTATCAGTTTCTGAGAATGGTCTGTAGTTTCCAGTTTGCAGAAGATGAACCCATAGATCTGGTATGGCGCGTATAAGTGTTTGATAAGTCAAAAATTTGTTCGAAGACTAGGGTATTTCCTGCGAAGCTGTTCAAAACTCATTATGTTTCCAGTGATATCGAGAATATCGTCTATAATCTTTATGTTAGAGGGATACATTGTTTTGAAACAGTCGTTGTTTGTTAATTTGACTTGGCTATTATACCATAACGGTTCCCTTTGTACATCCTTATAGTTGGTAAGTGGCCGAAACGTATATTTTTGAAATTCAGTCAATGTATCCTTGTAAAATTTGGAAATTTTCAACGAGTTTATTGTTTGACGATTCATGTAAGTTTTAAATAGGTCAGCAAGTTCGCATCTTCCTACCCTAGCTTGAAGCAGTTTTTTCCATAAGGGTTGTTCTTCTTTGAACACCTTTGCTACCCAGGCTAGCTTGAGGGAGAGGCAGAATTTCTCTATATCTATGGCATTTAATCCCCCATTCTTTATTTGCTGGCAGAGCACCTTTTTGCGACTTTGGGTGGTCTGCCCCTCCATATAAATCTCATGATTTTGCTTTGAATTTCTGTTTGGTATCTTTTAGGAATCATGCCCGTGTTACCAATATAAACCATTTTGGAGATGAGAAGTGCCTTGGATATCGTTATTCTGCCCTTGATTGTTAGATCTCTTTGCTGCCAGATATTTAAAGTAGTGCTAATTGCTTTGGATACAGATTCGGCATTTTCTTTATAACATGGTGATGAAGCACTGAATACAACACCTAAACTTTTAATCTTAGTTTCCGGTATTAGATTGTAGATTGTATCCGTACTGTCTTTTAGTTTCCCTAGCCACATCATTTTGCATTTCTGTAAGTTTAGTTTAAGTCCAGAAATCAGCTCAAATTCATGAAGCACAGCAAAGGCTTCAGCGAAATCCTGGCTATGCCCTTGGTTTTACTGTTTGCAGAAAAAATGAAGAAATCTACATCTATCAACCCTGTCCTGCCTGGTTATGTTTACACTTTATGACACAATGTTAGGCAAGTATGTTATGCTCAACCTTGCTGCACATGCTGAGGGAACATTTTTTGTCATCTTAAAACCCATACACTAAACGTACTGTTGATTGTACGTGGGTATGTATAACTTGATTATTGACTGTGTAACTTGCTTATTGACTGTGTAACTTGCTTATTGACTGTGTTTAAGATCAAAATATGTCTCAATATTTCAAGAAAAAGAGAAGAAATTATATATATTGCTTTGGCTCCTAATGGTAGCCTCTTTTAGCTTAAAAACATTTGTTTGCTTTCATATTCATTATTGGCTGAAATCAAATAGGTAAATAGCATTGCCAGCTCATGGGCCAATTTTATATCACAATAATTTGAATACTTTTCATTACGAACAGAGGAAAATTACCTCAAACAAAATATAAAAATATTAGTCCTAGCAATGCCATATGATACTGGCAGTTGATGCATAATTGAATCCTATCAATTATTTTTATTGAAATATTAGTCGTCATTTTTTCTTCAGAAATGGGCTAAATTCATTATTTCCACCATGGATTGTCCCTAGAAACACTGCAATTTTGAATTATTCCAAGGCGTGATCTTCCCTTTGAAAAAAAGAAACTCAACAGGCCATCAGGAAATAAAATGGGCTGCCCCTGTCTGTCCTGGTTTAGCTGTTCTCTGTAAAATTTTGAGAAGCTTTACTTAGTAATAAAACCAGTGGTTAAATTTTCCTTGAAATATTTGTTTGAAGTTTGCAATGTTGCTTCTTAAGAATGTGCTTAAACCATATTCCAAATGTCGGTGAACCATTTATGTAAAAATACAGCAAAATATCGGTCTTAGTGACTATAACATGCTAAGGAACTTGGCTTAACTGGAGTTTTAGGCAGATGTTCAACGGACTTTCAAAGCTTTGTATGTTGTGTTGCACCAGCATGCAACTTATCCTTGGTGCGACAGTTTTGCTCATATGAATTCTAGTTGGGGACAGTTTTGACATTTTTTCCTCCTCTGGGGTCACAGAGTGACCTGGTATGGTCATTTTGCATATCGAATCCCCGTTACATTATAGGCACAATGCAAGCAGAATGGGAGCTTTATCCCAATTCAGTGAGAGGTTATTGGCAAAACAATCACTCTATGCTCCCGTGACCTGACATGACCTTTTAGAGGTAAGATGCTCAAAAACTCAACTTAATGGTCAAGACCGTGGTAAGAATAGACGGTTTGAGGATTTTCAGCTTTATCTATTCAGTATTTACTGAAAACGAGCCCATTCTATTTTTCACCATAGACTTATACCTAATGAGGTGATGAAAAAATTGACCCCACCTTAGGTCAACAATATCAAAATTCCGAGATTGCAGATTTGTAGACCCTAATGACCTTATCATATTGTGGAAGTTTCAAACTGATCAGTTCGCTGATGTTCCCTGGGCGCTGCTTCAAACTTGTGATTTCAGGTTTTGAGTTCGGGTCACTTGACCTTGAATAGCTCCTTGACCTGATATGACCTTAACTCAAAATTTGGTCAGATATGTATAATTGATCAGGGATAAGTTACTGTAAGATTTGTTCTTCAGCGTATCTTTGTTTTTGAGCTATCTGGGGAAAACCAGGAGGGGGAGCGAATTTCGCACCCCAGCGGGCTGCGTATTAACCCGCGCCCCACCGGGAGTCCAGCGCCACCTTCGCCTCACCGGGTGGGGCCATCGATGGCCCCGCCCCTCTAACTCCGAAAATATGGGCGTTAGCGAAAATCTGCAAAGTGCATTAGAAAGCCCGCGTAAATTCAGCAAGAAATTACTTCGCATGTTTTAGTGCTCAGGTCAATGGTTTGACCTCCAGAGGTGAAATTAGGTCAAGATGGGCTATTTTCACTCAAATATGCAATGCTTAAGCAAACTGGGCATAACTCTCATGCCATTAGAGCTATTGAAGTCTGATAAAGTACATTTGATAGGAAATTGTCAGTCCTTTTCCCGCTATGTGAAACGTAAAGACCTACCGCCATTGGTTTGACCTCCAGAGGTCACCTCGTGACCTAAGATGACTTGAGGTCACGAAAGGTCAGAAAGTAACCTTGCCATATAAAAAATGAAAGCCAGTGACAAGCTAAACACGATGGTGTTTGTTTCAGCGCTCTAGCTTAACACGCGCATTGACGGGGGGCGGGTACCCACCCCCTCGGGTTTTTCGGAGATAGCAGAAAAACGGCGGCGCGTAGCGCCGCCGTACTTGGTATACCTTTTCCCTCATCATTTTGACAACTTCTGTGAAAATATTAAGGTTAGGTCATCTCAGGTCAGGTCACCAGTACAGGTCAAGTGACCCAACCTCAAAAAAAGTTTAAGATAGCATAAGTCGGAGCAGGGTGAACTTATCCGATTGAAACTCATGTCACATAATGGCCCTACCGAGTTCTCTAACATATGTTCCGGTATTTTTGATATCGATGACCTAAGGTCAGGTACGAGGCATGACCTCTCCATTGGAAATACATGGGAAAAATGGTTTTTACGGAATAACTCAGTAACAGGTGGTGATAGAGCATTTATTTTAGCTGCATTAGACTCGCCTGGGCTTTGCGGTTCTAATGATATGCATTTTATATAATTTGACCCTGACCTGACCTCAGGTCAGGTCAAATCATTTATTTGACCTAGCAAGGTCAAATTATATATCATTCGATTCAGCTTGCTAAGAGGATTCATATAGTTGAAGTCGTTTTGCTCTATCTTTTATTGTTCAGATGTAATTCCCGAAAAACTGAATTTTACATGTTATCCCTATGACGAGCATGTTTTGACCTCTCGTGACCTTAAATGTGACCTGACAAAAATATGGTTCAAATGTTTTCGATGGAGAAGTGGATGGGCAGCCCAACGCCGTTTACCGTTTTTCGCTACCTATCGTGGTTCTCGAGATCTTAGGGGGGCGGTTACCCGCCCCCCCGTCAATGCGAAGGTGGCTCAGACCCCCGTCAATGCACGTGTTAATTAGGTCAAAATTTATTGTCAAAATACTGTTTTTAACCCCTGATGACCTTGGATGACCTTGGATAGGTCAAAGGGCAAATACGGCCCCTGGAATCCGTGAAAGGGTGTCCAAGAACGCTTTTCTGATCAAGCTGAGCATTTTCAATCGCTTTTGTGACTTTTAGATCATAAGACAGCTTTTCCCAATGCTTTTTCAATGGGAGAGGTGACCTCGTGGCCTGAGCTCAGGGCACGAAATCGAAAAATCCCGGATATACACCTTGTAGACCCTAGGGGGCCATAAAGTGTAGGAAGTTTCAAATTGATCGAATTCGAAATGTAGCTCTTACAGAGCTCTAAAGTTGAAGTGAGGTGACCTTGGCTGACCTCGTCTGGTGACCTGACCTTAGGTGACCCGGGGTAAAAAATTTCAGGGATGGTGGGAAAATGATGCAATGAGAGGTAGAACCCTCAACCACGGTGCTGCGCCTCTTCGTTTTTCTGCTATTCTGGAAAAACATTAGGGGCCATCGATGGCCCCGCTGGGGCGAGGGTTAAGGAAGTTGTAACAACCCCTCATTCCGGCACGGGTTACGATATGATCTTATCAAATACCCATTATTTTTTGACGATTTATGGTAAAAGCACACGCAGATTTCATATATTTGAATTTCAAGAAAATTGAAGTCCTCGCTCTTAAAAATTTTGAAATTTACATTTCTTATTTCAAATTGTTATCAATTTTGAAAATATTCAGAAACTATTTGTGGAAACCATTGGTGTTCGCCAAGCATCCACCCTCTAAAACTGTTAACTGATTTCAAATATCTTTGTAACTTTTTGAGGTACAAAGCTTTGAATTTTACCAATCACGGAGTAACGTCGCAATTTGACGCCACTGTTGCAAGGAAACTAAAAACCGGAGGTGTATTTCGACCACATACTTTGATTCTAGACTATACAAAAACCCTATACACCTCATTTCATAGAGATCTGAGGGGACGACGTGTAAAACCACACTTTTATGTACACTACTGTACTGTTACACTAATGTTTCTGGAAAAAAATATAAGTTAAAAAATCTACCTTTATCTGATAGACGCGACATTAAATATAATGTTTCTTACTTATCAGCACAAAAACAACTCTCAGAATAGAAGCTAGCGGACCTAATGAGTGCGTAACATTTCCAGTCACCATTAAAGAAACCAGTGTGAAACTTACTGCGAAGCTATGAAATTCTTCGGAAGCTTGAGTTTGATCGGAGGACATCCAGGGCAGCCGGGGCAGCCCAGGCAGGCGGCCTCCGCCGGCGTCGTCGTCAGCGTCATCATCAACACCGCGCTCAGCAATAGGATAGCCAACAAAGTCTTCATCTCTGTGAAAGAAGGGAAAATTGGTCAAAGAATCTGAGGGAAAATTTAAGGGAGGTCATTGGGACCCAAAGGCACGCTTGTTGTTGTTTACTCTGTGAGGAAAATTTGAGGGAGGTTATTGGGAAAAAAAATGACGCTCGCTGTTGTTGCTTTTTTATCCCTTGTTTGATTTCTGGTACAGTAAAACAAGCAAGCAGCTCGGGGCTTTACGACACACCGACTGAAGATGTCATATAATTTGCCAGCTCTCACTCTGATGGGACGGTATTATGGGCTTCAGAAATATGTATGCCGAATACCCGCCGGTGGATTTCAACTTGGGTTCCCGGCGTTGAAGTTGAACGCTCTTTCCTCGCCACCGCATTCCTTGGTGATATATCAGAATATATTCCATATTTGAAACTTGTCAATAAATCAAATTTGAGGAATTTATTATCGCCAGTATCAAAGTCTTATACAGCACGTAGTTTTAAAGAGGGTCAGACGTAAGCTTTGCTTACCCAGTGTGACGCCAGCTTTATATCACACTGTCATAATTAACACGCGCATTGACGGGGGGCGGATACCCGCCCCCCCTCGGGTTTTTCGGAGACAGGAGAAAAACGGCGGCGCGTAGCGCCGCCGTACTTGGTATACCTTTTCCCTCATCATTTTTACAACTTCTGTGAAAATTTTAAGGTTAGGTCATCTCAGGTCAGGTCACCAGTACAGGTCAAGTGACCCGACCTCAAAAAAAGTTTAAGATAGCATAAGTCGGAGCAGGGTGAACTTATCCGATTGAAACTCATATCACATAATGGCCCTACCGAGTTCTCTAAAATATGTTCCGGTATTTTTGATATCGATGACCTAAGGTCAGGTACGACGCATGACCTCTCCATTGGAAATACATGGGAAAAATGGTTTTACGGAATAACTCAGTAACGGATGGTGATAGAGCATTTATTTTAGCTGCATTAGACTCGCCTGGGCTTTGCGGTTCTAATGATATGCATTTTATATAATTTGACCCTGACCTGACCTCAGGTCAGGTCAAATCCTTGATTTGACCTAGCAAGGTCAAATTATACATCATTCGATTCGGCTTGCTAAGAGGATTCATACAGTTCAAGTCGTTTTGCTCTATCTTTACTTGTTCAGATCTAATGCCCGAAAAACTGAATTTTACATGTTATCCCTATGACGGGCATGTTTTCACCTCTCGTGACCTTAAATGTGACCTGACAAAAAAATGGTTCAAATGTTTTCGATGGAGAAGTGGATGGGCAGCCCAACGCCGTTTACCGTTTTTCGCTACCTACCGTGGTTCTCGAGATCTTAGGGGGCGGGTACCCGCCCCCCGTCAATGCGAAGGTGGCTCAGACCCCCGTCAATGCGCGTGTTAATGGTAGGCACGTGACACCCAGAAAGGAAAGCGTCGACAGGGGGTAAATTTCACAATTTTCACCAAAAATGATTAGCTCAAAATAAGCTTTCCATTTTCCTTTGCGACACTAGAGTAAAAACACCCCTCCCGCAAAATTATCCCACACACTTAACCCTCGCCCCACCGGGGGGCCATCGATGGCCCCCTAAGGTTTTTCCGGGATAGCAGAAAAACGACGAGGCGCAGCACCGCGGTTGAGGGCTCTACCTCTCACTGCATCATTTTCCCATCATCCCTGAAATTTTTTACCCCGGGTCACCCAACGTCAGGTCACCAGACGAGGTCACCAAGGTCACCTCACTTCACCTTTAGAGCTCTGTAAGAGGTACATTTCAAAAGTCGATCGATTTGAAACTTCCTACACTTCATGACCCCTCTAGGGTCTACAAGGTGTATATCCGGGATTTTTCGATTTCGTGCCCTGAGGTCAGGTCACGAGGCGACCTCTCCCATTGGAAAAGCATGGGGAAAGCTATTTCATGATATAAAAGCCACAAAAATGATTGCAAAAACTCAGACTGCTCAGAACAACGTTTTGGACACCCTTTCACGGATCCCAGGGGTCATATTTGCCCTTTGACTTTTCCAAGGTCATGCAAGGTCACCAGAGGTCAAAAACAGTATTTTGACAATAACTTTTGACCTAATTGAGC
The DNA here is from genome assembly GCA_034440635.1 of Lepas anatifera. Classification (NCBI taxonomy): domain Eukaryota; kingdom Metazoa; phylum Arthropoda; class Thecostraca; family Lepadidae; genus Lepas; species Lepas anatifera. The sequence goes on from JAOTON010000320.1 coordinate 136,242, forward strand.
TAGAGCGGTGAAACAAACACGATCGTGTTTGTCTTGTCACTGGCTTTCATTTGATATACGGCAAGGTCACTTTTTGACCTTTCGTGACCTCAGGTCATATTAGGTCACGAGGTGACCTCTGGCGGTCAAACCACTGGCGGGAGGTCTTTACGTTCCACATAGCGGAAAAGTACTGGCAATTTGCTATCAAATGTACTTTACCAGGCCTCAATAGCTCTAATGACATAAGAGTTATACCCAGTTGGCTTAATCATTGCATATTTGAGTGAAAATAGCCGATCTTGACCTAATTTGACCTCTGGAGGTCAAACCATTGACCTGAGCACTAAAACATGCGAAGTAATTTCTTACTGAATTTACGCGAGCTTTCTATTGACCTTGCAGATTTGCGCTAACGCCCATATTTTCGGAGTTAGAGGGGGCCATCGATGCCCCCTCTAACTCCGAAAATATGGGCGTTAGCGCAAATCTGCAAAGTGCAATAGAAAGCTGGCGTGAATTCAGTAAGAAATTACTTCGCATGTTTTAGTTCTCAGGTCAATGGTTTGACCTCCAGAGGTCAAATTAGGTCAAGATCGGCTATTTTCACTCAAATATGCAATGATTAAGCAAACTGGGCATAACTCTTAGTTCATTAGAGCTATTTAGGCCTGGTAAAGTACATTTGATAGAAAATTGCCAGTACTTTTCCTCTATGTGGAAGGTAAAGACCTCCCGCCAGTGGTTTAACCGCCAGAGGTCACCTCGTGACCTAATATGACCTGAGGTCACGAAAGGTCAAAAAGTGACCTTGCCGTATATCAAATGAAAACCAGTGACAAGCCAAACACCATCGTGTTTGTTTCACTGCTCTAGCTCAATTAGGTCAAAAGTTATTGTTAAAATACTGTTTTTGACCTCTGGTGACCTTGGATGACCTTGGAAAAGTCAAAGAGCAAATATGACCCCTGGGATCCGTGAAAGGGTGTCCAAAAACGTTGTTCTGAGCAGTCTGAGTATTTGCAATAATTTTTGTGGCTTTTATATCATGAAATAGCTTTTCCCCATGCTTTTCCAAAGGGGAGGTCGCCTCGTGACCTGACCTCAGGGCACGAAATCGAAAAATCCCGGATATACACCTTGTGGACCCTGGAGGGGTCATGAAGTGTAGGAGGTTTCAAATCGATCGACTTTGAAATGTAGCTCTTACAGAGCTCTAAAGGTGAAGTGAGGTGACCTTGGTTGACCTCGTCTGGTGACCTGACCTTGGGTGACCCGGGGTAAAAAATTTCAGGAATGATGGGAAAATGATGCAGTGAGAGGTAGAGCCCTCAACCGCGGTGCTGCGCCTTGTCGTTTTCTGCTATCCCGGAAAAACCTTAGGAGGGGCCATCGATGGTTTCCCCGGTGGGGCGAGGGTTAGGAGGCGGGCAAAGGTACCTTGCACATAACGCATTAAAAACCTTGAGCAAGCACCTAAGTAAGTTCTAGGGCAAATGCTTTCTTCAGGGTCCTTACAATAGCCACAAATCTGAGGCCCTCAATTGTTTTTTTTTAGGACAGTCGGAAAACATAATTGATAAGATTAACACGCGCATTGATGGGGGCAAGTACCCGCCCACCTCTCGGGTTTTTTTCGGAGATAGAAGAAAAACGGCGGCGCGTAGCGCCACCGTACTTGGCATACCTTTTTTCTCATCATTTTTACAACTTCTGTAAAAATTTTAAGGTTAGGTCATCTCAGGTCAGGTCACCAGTACAGGTCATGTGACCTAACCTCAAAAAAAGTTTAAGATAGCACAAGTCGGAGCAGGGTGATCTTATCCGAATGAACCTCATATCACATAATGGGCCCACCGAGTTCTCTAAAATATGCTCCGGTATTTTTTTTATATCGATAACCTAAGGTCAGGTACGAGGCATGAACTCTCCATTGGAAATACATGGGAAAAATGGTTTTTACTGAATAACTCAATAACGGATGGAGATAGAGCGTTTATTTTGGCTGCAATAGTTTTGCCTTTTCTCTGCGGTTCTAAGCATACGCATTTTATATAATGTGACATTGACCTGACCTCAGGTCAGGTCATATCTTTGATTTGACCTAGCAAGTTCAAATTGTATATCATTCGATTTGGCTTGCTGCGAGGATTCATACAGTTTAAGTTGTTTTTCTCTATCTTTATTTGTTCAGATATAATGGCCGAAAAACTTGATTTACATGTTATCCCTATTACGGCATGTTTTGACCTCTCGTGGCCTTAAATGTGATCTGACAAAAAATGGTTTAAATATTTTTGTTGGAGAAGTAGATGGGCTACCCAACGCCGTTTACCGTTTTTGTTACCTTCCGTGGTTTTTTAGATCTTAGAGGGGGCGGGTACCCGCCCCCCATCGTCAAAGCGAAGGTGGCTCAGACCCCGTATCATCATGTATTTTCATCATGTATTATCATGTATTTCTCACACTTCCACACAAATGAGCTGGCTTTTAAAGTGTTGTCGCAATGCGCATGAAGTGATTAAAAACTATGGAAGGAGATGGTAAGGATGAGGAAAGGTGAGGATCAAGAGGATGGGATTCTATGCGCGTGTTAAGCTGTCTACCACAAATCCATGAAAACGAGTTGGAGAATGTCGTAATAAAATTCGGCTAAATATTGCAATTGAGGAGGGAATCACCAGATTGATGAATGATATCAAACATCCGGATGCTTATGTGATGTTATTACGCCGAGCTCCTTATAAATACTTACAAATGCATGATAAGGCATTCAGTAAAATTTACATACATATTCTTATTATAAGTACCATCTTCTTCAACGCTTAAAAGTTGATTTAATAAAATCAATATATAAAGCCGGTGATTGTAAGATAATAAGCCATTACAGACTTTAAGTATACACCCAATATGTATACACATATTCAAGGGCTCTTAATTTTACAATAATGGAACTTTTAGAAACAAATCAGATCATGCACAGCAACAAATACGTCAATAATCCACAAAACATCATCATTATTAACACGCGCATTGACAGGGGTCTGAGCCACCTTCGCTTTGACGAGGGGGCGGTTACCCACCCGCCCCCCGCTAAGATCTCGAGAACCACGGTAAGTGGCGAAAAACGGTAAACGGCGTTGGGTAGCCCATCCACTTCTCCATCAAAATTATTCGAGCCATTTTTGTCAGGTCACATTTAAGGTCACGAGAGGTTAAAACATGCCGTAATAGGTATAACATGTGAATTAAGTTTTTCGGCCATTGCATCTGAACAAGTAAAGATAGAGCAAAACGATTTAAGCTTTATGATTCCTCGCAGCACGCCGAATCGAATGATATATAACTTGACCTTGCTAGGTCCAATCAAGGATTTGACCTGACCTGAGGTCAGGTCAGGGTCAAATTATATAATATTCATATCATTAGAACCGCAAAGCCTAGGCGAGTCTAATGCAGCTAAAATAAATGCTCTATCACTATCTGGTACTGAGTTATACAGTAAAAACCATGATTCCCATGTAATTCCAATGGAGAGGTCATACCTCGTACCTGGCCTTAGGTCATCGATATAAAAAGTACTGGAACATATTTTAGAGAACTCGGTAAGCCCATTATGTAATATGAGTTTGAATCGGATAAGTTCACCTTGCTCTGACTTATGCTATATTAAACTTTTTTGAGGTCAGGTCACTTGACCTGTACTTGTGACCTGACCTGAGATGACCTAACCTTAAAATTTGCACAGAAGTTGTAAAAATGATGAGAAAAAACGTATGCGAAGTACGGTGGCGCTACGCGCCGCCGTTTTCCTGTTATCTCCTGAAAAACCCGAGGGGGTACCCGCCCTCCCCGTCAATGCGCGTGTTAATATAGGCAATTTTGTGTGATTATTATGCAATCACGTCAATTTTCGGGGCTTACCGACTCAGCAACTCCCTCCACCATAGCGTTACAACATCATTCGTTGATGAGAGAAGTAGGAGCCCATCAAATTATTTATGTTTTAGGAAATCCCCTGGGTCTTGAATCCAGTGTCTCTTGCGAAAGAGTGAGAGCCTTCGGGACTGGTTTAGGTCCTCATTAGTCTATTAATGTCACGGTCTCGTTTATAGATCCTGCAGATGTTCTGATGAAAGTGAACGTACGCGTCAAATATAGGAAAATGTATTCCCGTCCCACTCCCAGTGGTGTCTCAGTAAGGCGCCGAAACTCCGCTACTGAGAAGAGTACTTCAGAACAACGGCGAAGTGCATGCAGCCTGAGGAGTACATCGTCTTGAAGACACGAGGCCTTACGAGTCATATTTCGAGAGTCAAAACGATTCGTGTCGAGCACTTACCTGGCTCTTTACTGACTGACGTGCACTGATGTCTCGTGAACTGAGTCAAATAATACAGAAATAGAATACAGTCAAATAAGATCGACCTGAGCACCACGGGCTCCTGAACCGCACTGCAGCCACCCAATGATGACGGGTTGAGGCCGAGGTACAGCTAGGCGGGTTTTCCCGCACTTTCCCGTTCTGTGAAGAATGATGTTTTGCCTGATGCCCGTCAACAACTGTTCCACGGACGCGTGCACAGAGCATAGTACCGAGCAGATATCATATGGCTTATTATAGCATAAACTGTGCTGAAACATTGGCATAATATTGTGATAATTTATGTTTGTAAGCGTATTTGGAATGTCACCTGTTGATATTTCACCTCTTCGCCAAGCTTAATTCAGAATGGGGAAGACCGGTTCTCTGGTCTCTCCCGACCATGACTAAACAATTTCTGTTCGCCTTTCATGGCGGCACCCAGAACGAAGCTTGGCTTCTGCGATGTTATTGTCGACTCTTGCTGTGTTGATGAGCCAACCTTCCTCCCGTATGCAGAACTAGCATTCTAATGCTGTTTAGTAAACAGTGAACAGTAACAGTGTTTACCATTGTCATTAGCAATCGCCCCAGTGGGGGCTGTTTGCACATTCCTACTCGGGTTTTTTTCGACGCTGCCGGAACGCGGCGGCGTTAAGTACTTTACGCCCACATAACTTGAAAATATTTTCGCACCATTTTCGAAAATGTTAAGTTTGGTTCATCTCAGGTCAGTACACTAGCCCATGCCAAGTGACTTTGTCCAGAATTGAGAACACTTAACCTGCAATGGTGACCCGACTTGAAATGACCTGGTTCCAAAATTTTGACAAAAGATATGAGAAATGATAAAACAAAATTTATTCCACCTACAGCAGCGTACGTGCTCTCGTTTTCATTCTATCAGGTTCCCTCGTTTTTTGTTCTTATTCTATCTATAGCTCAGGGGGCGGGTTACATCAATGCACGTGTTAACAACTCTTCTACGCACTAACATGCACCTCGGTGCAGTACTTCGGTATCTATCTACTTTTTTAAATATAAGATACTATACAAATATATATTTTGCACACTCCTCCTTATATGTAGTTCTATTTATTTCTTAACACGCGTCCCACTGGGGTCCCTGGCATGACACGCCCCGCTGTGGGGGCGAATCTTGTCTCCCTCTGAATCCAATTTCCCAGAAAATCTAGAGGAATATTGCAGACGGCGTTTGAAAGCTCTTGACTAGAAGGAGAGAAATGATATAGAGTATTTCTATGTCAGGTCAGTATTGAGGTCAGAATAGGTCAATGAAGGTTCCATGGGCCTACCACAGGGCAGTGTACGTTTCCCTCTCTAGATTTTTTTCTCATCGAAGCTATAGCAAATATGTATGCATCATTGGATTCCTACCATCGTGGCAAATTGAATGATCTATAATATGGTCTAGCTAGGTCAAATGGTGAAAAACCTGACATCGAGCTAGGTCGACGTCACATGGTGACCTGGTATAGTCATGTTGCATATTAACACGCGCATTGACGGGGGTCTGAGCCGCCTTCGCATTGACGGGGGGTGGGTACACGCCCGCCCTAAGATCTCGAGAACCACGGTAGGTAGCGAAAAACGGTAAACGGCGTTGGGCTGCCCATCTACTTCTCCATCGAAAACATTTGAACCATTTTTTGTCAGGTCACATTTAACCCTATTTCCGTCAGGCTCCCGGCTACCCCCTATTTCCGGCAGGGGGGCAATATCGGCCCCCCTAAGATCTCGTAATCTAACCGGCCGATTTTGAAAATTCAAAGTGCTATAGATTCCCCTGACGCTCAACTTTATTTTGAAAAAAGAAAATTCCAAAATTTTGATTTTTAAGGAGAAAGTCGTGCAAAATATACAATTTTTGTGTATTTTTTAGATTTTCCATAACCCTTGTCTCTGTTGTACGATTTTCACAAAACTAGTTCAGATTTACAAATAATTGACCCAAAATTGTCATATACTCGAGTTACGCAAAAATTCGAAATTCAATGGCAGTTCCAGGACCAGGACTATGAGGGGAAATATATACAACCTAAAAAGTTTTTGTTACGCGGATTAAAAGCCGTGATATACTGCTTGGCATCTTTGACACATAAATAAATGAAAAAAAGTGAAAAACTCATCAGGGGCGGATGCAGTAAGGTAAAACAGTAGGGTGAAATACATCCCAACAATATGCGAGTGGTATGCATGAGTATATTAGTCCCTCGACTAGTTGAAATTTATTTCTGATAATTTTTACCCTCCCATGGCAGCTCTGGGAAAGGGGGTGACATAGGCGGATCAAGGACTCTCGTCGTGGGGGGGGCGGGTGGGGGTGATTGGAAACACATTTTTAATATACAACGATATTGAGTCACGGCGGTGATACTGGCTGGGAATATGCATTTTGAAAATGTGTAGTGACTGGACACGCCTCTGGTAATCTAGAATTTGGTTATAACTATTTTGAATTTTCATATACCCAATTGTATTCGCCCTGGCACGGCTGTAAGCAGTCTTCTCACTTACTAACGTTTAGTCCTTCTTGATAACATTCCCCCATTTTGAACTGCTGTAACCGCCCCTGATGAATACAAATAGTGACAATTGTGAATGCACTATCATCTCACATAAAAATGATATAATAAAACCATATAACTGGTATCAGGATCAGCAGAGATGGCTTCCTTTTACAAAGAACCCATCGCATACGATAATACTTGGTTTGTGGATAGAACCTCCCCAAAAACCCAGCCATAGCTCCGCCCCTGGTAAATATATAATATTGACAATTTCAAAAAACCTGCCTGTACTAGTTTTAGGAAAAGTCAGGAAGTTTCAAAGTTCTATCGCAAGCCGTATCGGAGATATTCTTGAAAAACCTTAGGGGGCAATATTAGCCCCCCTGCCGGAAATAGGGTTAAGGTCACGAGAGGTCAAAACATGCCCGTCATAGGGATAACATGTAAAATTCAGTTTTACTATCTCCGAAAAACCCGAGGGGGCGGGTACCCGCCCCCCGTCAATGCGCGTGTAAGTTTTTCGGCCATTACATCTGAACAAGTAAAGATAGAGCAAAACGACTTGAACTATATGAATCCTCTTAGCAAGCCAAATCTAATGATATATAATTTGACATTGCTAGGTCAAAACAAGAATTTGACCTGACCTGAGGTCAGGTCAGGGTCAAATTATATAAAATGGATATCATTAGAACCGCAAAGCCCAGGCGAGTCTAAGGCAGCTAAAATAAATGCTCTATCACCATCCGTTACTGAGTTGTTCCGTAAAAACCATTTTCCAATGTATTTCCAATGGAGAGGTCATGCGTCGTACCTGACCTTAGGTCATTGATATCAAAAAATACCGGAACATATTTTAGAGAACTCGGTGGGGCCATTATGTGATATGAGTTTCAATCGGATAAGTTCACCCTGCTCCGACTTATGCTATCTTAAACTTTTTTTTGAGGTCGGGTCACCTGACCTGTACTGGTGACCTGACCTGAGATGACCTAACCTTAAAATTTTCACAGAAGTTGTAAAAATGATGAGGGAAAAGGTATACCAAGTACAGCGGGGCTACGCGCCTCCGTTTTTCTACTATCTCTGAAAAGCCCGAGGGGGGCGGGTACCCGCCCCGTCAATGCGCGTGTTAACACCCGCACTGGAGGGGGTCTGGCACTAACGCGCACTGGAGGGGGGCTGGTAGGCCCCCTAAGATCTCGGAAACTAAGAGGGTTAGAAAAACACCACTTGTGTTGTGGGTGGGGGCTATGGTGATCTACATGATGACCAATTTTCATTGACCTAGGTCAATATCTTCAAGGTCAAACGAGGTCGTAAAGGTCAAATATTGGCCATGCTGGTATCGATTGATAAATGCTGTGATTATGCAGGAAAACGGCGGGAATAAGCTAAAGGCGGACAAGGTTCATAGAGAAGAGGTCTCAAAGAGGCTTCCCCACAACTTTTGGGTCAAGGTCATTCAAGGTCATTGACCTTTAAGGTCACCATATGGTATACTATTTATTATTTACACTTTGACTAACACTGTAGCCACTGTTTGGCAGGAAATGAGGATTGACCTTTCCCAATGACCTTTGACCTTGACCTTTAATCTTGACTTTGTATTGGGGTACCCTACCGATGACGTCATAGCATAATATATGTCAGACGGGGTAACGTCATTTGGTCGGACGCACAGTGGTCAGTGACCTTGAAAGTGCAGATATGACCTTGACCTGTGACCTTTGACCCTGAACTTGACTTTTATGTGAAGTGACCTTGACATATAGTCCCGCTTATATGACGTTATGACGTCACCACTCGGTCTTCAATGCAAGCTAACTGGTCCGACCGCGCGTTTACGGCGATCTCAAAATGCAGGTCTGATTTTGAAAGCCTATAAGTCAAAAAATTTTCGGCCGATTTTCAAAAAGTCTTCACCAATCGACGCGCCATTAAATTTTGTTAAAGGTGGCCAGGTTTCGTTTTTCGGCTGCAAGCGGTTCTTCGGCCACCTCGGAAAAACAGGTGGGGGCCTCCGAGGCCCCCTTCCAGTGCGCGTGTTAATCGACTCCCCGTGACAATATAAACACAATGCAAACAAAATGGGAGCTTTGGCTCATGGGAGCGTTGGCTCATGTTCATTAGGTGCTGCTTCAAACTCGTGATCTTAGGTTTTGAGGTCGGGTCGGTTGACCTTGGATAGCTCCTTGGCCTGACATGACCTGACCTAAAATTTTGGTCAGATGTCCAAAATTTATAAGGGATAAGGTCTGCAAGTTTCCTTGTTCTGCGGTCTTCTTTTTGCGTTATCTGAGGAAAAACAGGAGTGGGTGAATTTCGCCCCACCCCCAAGAGGGGTGCGTGTTAAGGAGTTTAGCGTGCTCCACTTTGTGGATTTGGTCGGGTAGATTTTGAGATCTTAAGGGGGGCCAAATGCACCCTCTCCCTGACCCTCTGAAATCACCCTTGAATAGGGATAGCCAGGAGCCCGACAGGAAAATGGTTAACACCCGCACTAGAGGGGGTCTGGCACTAACGTGCACTGGAGGGGGCCTGGTAGGCCCCCCTAAGATCTCAAAAACTAAGAGGCATAGAAAAATGAAATTTGAGAGGTGGGTGGGGGTTATGGTGATCTACATCATGAGCAATTTTTTATTGATCTAGGTCAATATCTTCAAGGTCAAACGAGGTCATAAAACCAAAACTTGGCCATGCTGGGGGACCGACTGGTAAATGCCGTGATTATGCAGAAAAATGGCGGGAATCAGTTAAAGGTGGACCAGGGTCATATAGAGAAGGTCTCAAAGAGTATTCCCTTCCATTTTGGGGTCAAGGTCATTCAAGGTCATTGACCTGTAAGGTCACAATATAGTATACTACTTATAATGTACACTTTGACTAACACTATACCCACTGTTTGGCGGGAACTGAGGATTGACCTTTGCAATTGACCTTTGGCCTTGCCCTTTGACCTTGACCTTGGTATTGGGGTACCTTATCGATGACGTCTTAGCATAATGTACGTTAGACCGGGTAACGTCATTTGACCGGAAGTACTGTGGTCAGTGACCTTGAAAGTGCAGATATGACCTTGACCTGTGACCTTTGACCTTGACCTTCATGTGAGGTGACCTTGACATATAATCCCAGTTATATGGTGTTATGACTTCACCACTCGGTCTCCAATGCAAGCTAACTAGTCCAACCGCGCGATTACGGCGATCTCAAAATGCAGGTCTGACTTTAAAAGCCTATAAGTAAAAAAATCGACTGATTTTCAAAGAATCTTCACCAATCGACGTACTCTTAAATTTTGTTTAACCCTATTTCCGTCAGGCTCCCGACTACCCCCTATTTCCGGCAGGGGGGGCAATATCGGCCCCCCCTAAGATCTCGTAATCTAACCGGCCGATTTTGAAAATTCAAAGTGCTATAGATTCCCCTGACGCTAAACTTTATTTTGAAAAAAAAGAAAATTTCAAAATTTTGATTTTTAAGGAGAAAGTCGTGCAAAATATACAATTTTTGTGTATTTTTTAGATTTTCCATAACCCTTGTCTCTGTTGTACGATTTTCACAAAACTAATTCAGATTTACAAATAATTGACCCAAAATTGTCATATACTCGAGTTACGCAAAAATTCGAAATTCAATGGCAGTTCCAGGACCAGGACTATGAGGGGAAATATATACAACCTAAAAAGTTTTGTTACGCGGATTAGAAGCCGTGATATACTGCTTGGCATCTTTGACACATAAATAAATGAAAAAAGTGAAAAACTCATCAGGGGCGGATGCAGTAAGGTAAAACAGTGGGGTAAAATACATCCCAACAATATGCGAGTGGTATGCATGAGTATATTAGTCCCTCGACTAGTTGAAATTTATTTCTGATAATTTTTACCCTCCCATGGCAGCTCTGGGAAAGGAGGTGACATAGGCGGATCAAGGACTCTCGTCGTGGGGGGGGCGGGTGGGGGTGATTGGAAACACATTTTTAATATACAACGATATTGAGTCGCGGCGGTGATACTGGCTGGGAATATGCATTTTGAAAATGTGTAGTGACTGGACACATAGGCGTAGGAACCGGGGGGCCAGGGGGCCACTGGCCCCCGACTTTTCTGGGATGGGCCCCCGCAACGGAGGTAAGAATATCAACAACTGTAATATCAAGCGAGAAGCTCAAACTGGCCCGATAGCTTGCCCCGGAACCCCGTTAAACTTACTTGTGCCCCTAAACTAAGTTGAGGTCCTATGAGTTGATTTTAAGGCCCCCTGAGCTTCTCGGGGCCCCTGAACTGGCCTCGGATACCATACGAGCTAACCTGGGCTCTTTGAGCTGAACTGAGCGCCCCGGAGATGGTTTGGGCAGCATGAACTGTTCTAGGATGTCTAAACTGAGCTAGGAGCCGTAACCTTGAACAGGGCCCCGTGAGTTGGCCAAAACCTATATCCACCGACCTGGGGGCCCCTGAGCTGAGCTGGGACGGTAAAGTTAATAATGTCCTTTGAGCTAATCTGGATCCCCTGTGATGCACAGAAGACCCTAAACTTATCTGAGACCCCTGCACAGGAATAGGGCCCATGCTCTGAAATTCTGTTATAAGCTTTAATTGAAACCCTGAACTGTTCTGAAACCCCAAATATGCCGACAAGGGGCCCCTGGATGATCCGGGCCCTTAAGTTTATCTGGTCATCAGAGCTAATATGGGCCCCTGTGCTGAACTGAGGGCCCCTGAGATGGTCTGGGACCCCTATAAGGCTTTACAGCCACTGACCTGGCGGCCGTGAGCTTGAATGGGTCCCTTGAGATGTTCTGACAGTGGTGTAGCCAGGGGAGTGGGTCCCTGGGGTCCGCGGACCCCCTTGGGCTGACCTTATGCACTAAAAACACAAAAATTGATCTCGGGGGCCCCTGAGCTTGGTCTCGGTGGGGGGGCCCTCCCGAGCTTGGTCTCAGGAGGCCCCCGACAATCGGTATCGAGGGCTCCAGAGTACCGAATATTGATCTTGGGGGACCCCTGCGCTCAGTCTCAGGGGTCCCGAGCTTGGCCTCAGGGCCCCCGAGCTTGGTCTCAGGGCCCCTCCTCCCCGAGCTCGGTCTCACGGGCCTTTCGATTTTGGTCTCAGGGGCCCCCGAGCTTGGTCTCAGGGGCCCCGAGCTTGGTGTCTGGGGGCCCTCCGAGCTTGGTCTCAGGGAGCTCCCGAGCTTGGTCTCAGGGGGCCTTTCGAGCTTGGTCTCAGATAACCCCCGAGCTTGGTCTCAGGCCCCCAGAGCTTGGTCTCAGGGGACCCCCGAGCTTGGTCTCAGGGATGTCCCCAAGCTTGGTCTCAGGCCCCCTCTCCCCTCACTTAGTGTCAGGGGCCCTCGAGCTTGGTTTCAGGGGGCATCCAAGGGCATCTGATGCATAAGGCTGACCGTATGCACTGGAAAACACGAGCATTGGTCTCGGGGGCCCTGATCTTGGTCTCAGAGGGCCATCGAACTTGGTCTCAGCGCCCCCGAGCCTTGTCTCAGGGGCCCCGAGCTCGGTGTGAGGGGCCCTCCGAGCTTGGTCTCAGGGAACGCCTGAGCTTGGTCTCAGGGGCCCCCTGAGCTCGGACTCACGAACCTTTCGATCTTGGTCTCACGGGCCTTTCGATTTTGGTCTCAGGGTGCCCCAGAGCTTGGTCTCAGGGCCCCCCGAGCGTGGTCTCAGGGGACCCCTGAACTTGGACTCAGGGGCCCCGAGCTTGGTCTCACGGGTCTTCCGAGCTTGGTCTCAGGGGGCCCCCGATCATCGGTATCGAGTGCTCTGGAATACCGAATATTGATCTCGGGGGCCCGTGAGCTTGGTCTCAGGGGCCCCGAGCTTGTTCTCAGGAGACAACCGAGCTTGGTCTCAGGGGGGCAAGCTTGGTCTCATGGGCCTTTCGATGTTTGGTCTCACGGGCCTTTCGATCTTGGTCTCACGGGGTCTCGAGCTTGGTCTCAAGGAACCCCCGAGCTTGGTGTCAGGGGCCCTCGAGCTTGGTCTCAGGGAGCATCCGTGCTTGGTCTCAGGGTCCCCTCGAGCTAGGTCTCAGGGGCCCCCGAGCTTGGTCTCAGGAGTTCAGGATCCCCTCGGGGGTGCCCCTGACTATTGATATCGAGGGACTCATGAGTGAAGCACGAGCATTGGCCTCATGAGACCCAGAGTTTGGTCCCAGGGACCCCCAGACCTGGGTTCAGGACCCCTGAGCATCGGCATCGAAGGGCTCCAGAGTACCAAGCATTAGTCTCGGGGGGGGCTCGAAATATTGATCTTGAGGGCCCCGGAACATCGGTGTCGAGTTACTCCTGAGAAAAGCGCGAGCATGGGTCTAAGGGTGCCCCTAAGCCTGATCTAAGTGGGACCCCGAGCTTGGTCTTAAGACCCCCGGCAACAGTATCAAGGGGCTCCGGAGTATTGGTTTAGGGGAGCAATTATTTTAGGGGCCTCCAAATGGTAGTTTCGGAGGGCCCCCGAAAGTGTGGATGCAGTGGTGTAGCCAAGGGGGCCCTAGGCGTCCGCAGACCCCCACCCATTGGGCCAATCTGAACCACTGCAAAGGATTCTCTGATCACGTGGCCCCCAGAGTTAGTCTCAGGGGCCCCTGAAGATTCGTTCTCAGGGCGTCCAGAGTCGGCCTCACGGCCCCCGCCCTGAGAGTCGGTCTCAAGGCCCCCCGAAAGTAGATTTCGGGGGCCCCTGAGGGTTGGTATCAGGGGCCCCAAAAGTCGGTATCAGGGGCCCCGGAAGTCTGTCTCAGGGGAGGGGGGCCGAGCTAGTCTCAGGGCCCCCCTAGAGAGTGGTTCTCAGGGCCCTGCAACAGTCTATTTCAGAGGGCCCCTGAGAGTCAGTCTCAGAGAACCCCAAGAGTCGGTCAAGGGGACCCCAAAGTCTGTCTTAGGGGACCCCGAGATTCGGTCTCGGAGTCCCCCTGAGAGTCTGTCTCAAAGAACCTCAAGAGTGAGTCTCAGAGCACCCCAAGAATCGGTCTCAGGGGGGCCCTCATAGTCTCACGGGTTTCTCTCTCAGGAGTCAACATTTAGTTTCAGGTGGCTCCGAGAGTTAAGTTAGTCCAATTTGATCTGCAGAGAGCTGGTTTCAGGGGGCCCCAGAGGGGTAATTTTGGGAGCCCTCGAGATTTAGCCTCAGGCTGTGCCCCCCCGAGTTTTGGTATAAGCGGCCCCAAGAGTCAATCTCAGGGAACACTCAAAAGTTAGTCTCAGAGGGCTCCCGGTTGTCAGTCTCAGAGACATCCGAGAGTTAATCTCAGGGTTCTGAGAGTAATTACCAGAGGTGCTCCCGATTTTTGGTTTCACGGGCCCGGAGTTAGCCTTAGGCCCGCGAGAGCTAATCTGGAGCCTCCGAGAGTCAGTTTCAGGAACGCCAAAAACACAGTCTCAGAGGTGATTCCACCCCCCCCCGGGTGTTTGTCTCAGGGGCGCCCTAGAGTAGGTCTCAGAGGGCTGTCGGAAGTCATTCCCAGCCCCCTCCCCCCACCCCAAAGACAGCCTCAGGGGACCCAAATAGCTAATCTGGATGGCCACGATAGTCAGTCTCAGCCCCTCCCCCTCCAGAGCAAATCTTGGGGGCCCAATAATTAGTCTCAGAGGTGCTGCCAATAACTAATCTCAGGAGTCCCGAGAGATTCTCAGGGGCCCCCAGTTTTGATCAAGAGGCGTCGTGAATCACTCTCAGGGAGAGCGGGAGAGCGGCCGAAAATTATCTTTGTGAGTACCGCCAAGTGTTGGTGTTAGGTGGGTCCAGAGCTCAAATAAAAATTTTCAAAATCATATGCCTCGGAAAAATTTACCTACCCCTATTGCGTACTAAAAAAGGACAAATTGAAACATGTCGATCAGGCACCATTATCGAAGGAAAGGCAAAAATTTATATAATTTTATCATAAGAGCAAATCGAACAGGGCCAGTCAATTTTAATCGAATAGCTTAACACCAATAAATACATTCCTCATTGCATTCCAATATTTTCGTAGGAAACCAGACCAACTAGGGTAATGACAGAAATTGATGAGCATAATCCCAAAAAGAAAAATAGGTATGCAAGGTTGAAAATAACAATAACAGAGTGAGCCAAAGCGATAGATATCTTGGGCGCCTTTTGTCTTGGTAATTTGCTCGTTTACAATATAGCAAGGGTAAGAAAGTAGCTGGATCTCAACAGGATCTGTCGACGGAATAGAGGTTATGTAACGTTCAGGACACACTCCCATATCCCTTGTATCTTTATTCGTTTTTTTCGTTTCTTTGGAAATTTCCTGATTAAATAGTTCATGGATTCGACACCGGGAAATAATTGCTAATCATTTCCCGTAGATCATTTCTTCGTACTCAAAACGACTGACCTCCAATAACTTCATGTCTGATTACCCGAGTGAATTGAGGTAGACTCAGGTTTAACATCATGCGCGCATCAACATTGAACTTCCCGAAATATGGCTCAAAGCTGTTATTATAGCCAAGCTACCATATAAGTTATGGGCCATCCTTAATATTTGGTGACCTTAGTTTACCAACACTTGGCCGGATCGAAAAACCAAGCTATAAACAAAATAAGAATGAATGCTTAAAAAGCCATAACAAAATTTCCTTCGTGTGAATGTTATAATGTTAAAATTCTATACAAAAGATATAGGAGATGGGCCCGGTTGCTAAGGGAACCCCGGCCTGGGGCCCCCGACGGTAGTCGGACCCCTCCTTGGCCGAATCCTGGCTACGCCACTGTGTTCTGAGACTCTACATCAGCCACCCTGGGACCCCCTAAGCCTAGCTGGGGCCCTGAGCTAATCTGGGTACAGCTGTGCTTAACTGGGGCCTCTGATCTGGTATGGGGGCCTTGAACTCTTCTAGGGTCCCTGGTCTAAGCTGGGGCCGTGAGCTTGAATGGAGCCCCTGAGCTGGTGTGAGACGGGACGCTATATCAGCCGATCTGGGCCCCTAAGCTGAGCTGGCCTGTACTGAACAAGAGCCCTGAGCTGGTCTGGGGCCTCTGAACTGTTCTAGCATCATTGAGCTAAGCTGGGATCCGTGAGCTTGAAGTCCCTTGGGCTGTTTTGAGACCCTTCATAAGTCGACCTGGGGACCTCCGAGCTGAACCGGGCCCCTAAGCTAATCTGGCACCCTGTGCGAATCTGGAGCTCCCCTGTGATGAGCTTCTATGGGTGCTGTGCTTATGTAGGGTCCCTTGACAAGCTGGTCCCAAAGCTAATGCACTGGTCTGGGCCCTTGAGCTGACTGATCTGGTTTCCTGAGCCATGGTCTGGACTTTGGGGCCCTCCGAGATAATTTGGCGGCCCCTGGGCGGCATAGGCATAGGAACCGGGGTCAGGGGATACTGCCCCCCCTTTTGAGGCGGGCCCCCGCAACGAATATAAAAATATCAGCAACTGTAATATAGAACAAGAAACCCAAACGGCCCCGATAGCTTGTCTGGGAACGTTCAAGTTCGGTAGTACGCTGCCTGCAAGCCCCTGGAGGAGGAGCGCTTCGTAACAAAGCCAAGGAACCTACTACCCGAGTGTTTCCAAATGAGTCCCGAGAACTGGGCCCAATCAAACTCCATTCCATATCAATCCCAACACAAAATATGAATCGGACACGGACCCTGCACTAAATGCCAAGCAACAGTCGTCCCTGAGCCATCGAAAGGCGCGACGTCTTTCGATGCCAGGGTTATATGGTGTCGCCAACTCTTTCCCTGTTGGAGGGGTTTCTTTGGAGTCAAATTGCTCCTTGCACAAGGAATCTGCCGTGCCTTAAACCCGAGTTGGTCGCGTGGAAAGCAGGGTTGCTAACCACTATAACACCATGCCCACACCTCCTCGGCATCACAAAGCTGGCCATCAAGTACCAACATTGCACTTGCAGTCATGCTGGAACTCTGCATTTTAGCCATCGAAATACAGCTAGGCGTATTCATTGTGATCAGCCTTTACCTAAATCAATCTCTAATGATGGAAAGAATAGATCAGTAATAACCTACATACATGTTCCCATTTTCGTCATTAAATAAGCAAATACAAGTTGATTAGGCATAGCGAAGTGAGGCTATTTGGTATCAAAGCATTGTCTATAGTTTTCTAAGCAGTTCTTAATTTTGTAAATGTAATGAAAAGGGCCTAAACATCTGTAAATATAAAAACGCGCTCGTGGTAAAAAATGATTGAAATCCTCAAAAAAGCTTAAAAATGTATTTCGTATTGGAAAAGGGTCTAGGTAAAAAAACAAAAATTGTTTTTTTGGCGTTTTACTATGATTTATTACATCATAATAGGTACAGCTCGAAATCATAGGAAAAAATTAATTTCTCAATTTTCCATATATTGACATCCTTGTGTGCATGCATGCCTTATTACACTAAACGAGCTATCTAAAATTTTTAAAATTATAGGCCCCCGTGGACTGGGGCCCCCTTGAGGTGGGCCCCCCCTAAGGTTGGCCCCCCACTTTTCAGACCGTTCCTACGCCCCTGACTGGACACGCCTCTGGTAATCTAGAATTTGGTTATAACTATTTTAAATTTTTAATATACCCAATTGTATTCGCCCTGGCACGGCTGTAAGCAGTCTTCTCACTTACTAACGTTTAGTCCTTCTTGATAACATTCCCCCCATTTTGAACTGCTGTAACCGCCCCTGATGAATACAAATAGTGACAATTGTGAATGCACTATCATCTCACATAAAAAATGATATAATAAAACCATATAACTGGTATCAGGATCAGCAGAGACGGCTTCCTTTTACAAAGAACCCATCTCATACGATAATACTTGGTTTGTGGATAGAACCTCCCCAAAAACCCAGCCATAGCTCCGCCCCTGGTAAATATATAATATTGACAATTTCAGAAAACCTGCCTGTACTAGTTTTAGGAAAAGTCAGGAAGTTTCAAAGTTCTATCGCAAGCCGTTTCGGAGATATTTTTGAAAAACCTTAGGGGGGGGCAATATTAGCCCCCCTGCCGTAAATAGGGTTAATGTGGCATAGTATCGTGTTTCGGCTACCAGCGGTTCTCTGGCCACCTCGGAAAAACAGGTGAAGGGGCCACCGAGGCCCCCTCCAGTGTGCGTGCTAACACCCGCACTGGAGGGGGGTCTGGCACTAACGCGCACTGGAGGGGGCCTGGTAGGCCCCCCTAAGATCTCGGAAAATAAGAGGGTTAGAAAAACGCCACTTGGTAGGTGGGTGGACGCTATAGTGATCTACATGATGACAAATTTGTATTGACCTAGGTCAATATCTTCAAGGTCAAACGAGGTCGTAAATGTCAAATATTGGCCACGCTGGGATCGATTGGTAAATGCTGTGATTATGCAGGAAAATGGCGGGAATAAGCTAAACACGTACAAGGTTCATAGAGAAAAGGTCTCAAAGAGGCTTTCCCACAACTTTTGGGTCAAGGTCATTCAAGGTCATTGACCTTTAAGGTCACCATATGGTATACTACTTATTATTTACACTTTGGCTAACACTGTAGCCACTGTTTGGCGGGAAATGAGGATTGACCTTTCTCAATGACCTTTGACCTTGACCTTTGACCTTGACCTTTGTATTGGGGTACCCTACGGATGACGTCATAGCATAATATATGTCAGACGGGGTAACGTCATTTGGCCGGACGAATGGTGGTCAGTGACCTTGAAAGTGCAGATATGACCTTGACCTGTGACCTTTGACCTTGACCTTGACTTTCATATGAAGTGACCTTGATATATAGTCCCGCTTATATGACGTTATGACGTCACCACTCGGTCTTCAATGCAAGCTAACTGGTCCGACCGCGCGTTTACGGCGATCTTAAAATGCAGGTCTGACTTTGAAAGCCTATAAGCCAAAAAATTCTTGGCCGATTTTCAAAAAGTCTTGACCAATCGACGCGCCATTAAATTCTGTTAAATGTGGCCACGTTTCGTTTTTCGGCTACAAGCGGTTCTCCGGCCACCTCGGAAAAACAGGTGGGGGGCCTCCGAGGCCCCCCTCCAGTGCGCGTGTTAATGAAGGAAATATAAATATAATGACGCTTCAGGAGAATATTTCCAGCGCAGTGCTGCCAACTGGGAGTGTGGTGCCCGGCGAGAGCGCTAAAAGCTATTTTGAAAAGTACAAGCCACAGTTTTCTTTCTATGTCAGGAAATCGTTTAACCCTTGCCCCGGTGGCGGGTACGAGCCACCTTCGCCCTGGTGGGGGGGCTAAAGAAAACCCCCCACGATCTCAAAAACTAAGAGAGCTAGAAAAAAGCGCAAAACGGCAATCGAAAGCTCTCTGAAAATGATATCGAAAATACTTCGGTCATTTTTCATGTCAGGTCAATATCAAGGTCACCAGAGGTCAAAATAGGTCAAAATCGCTAATATGAGGTGTACTAAGAAAACCTCCTATATCTCAGAAACTATGATAGCTAGAAACATTTTTCTAACACCATTCGAAAGCTCTTGAGATGCGCTCTCATTACAGTGGCATTCATTTTCGTGTCAGGTCAAAGCCTAGGGAGCTACAGGTCACTAAATATTGGGCATATTCTTGGGAATGTCCATAGCCACCCATGCATAAGGGCGTTTACTTTTTCGCTAATAGCTTCCAAACCAAACAAGATACAGCCATAGTTTATGCACCATTGCAATCCTCTCGTCAATACGAATCGAAAGATATATGATATTGCTATGCCAGGTCAAATTTAAGAATTTGACCTGACCCAGGTCAACGGTCTGACCCAACTTGACCTGGTATAGTCATGATGTATATCATTTGACTTCCAGTGACTATACAAACACTTTGGTGACAAAATAAAAGCTCTATCTTAGTTTATTCAAAATTTATAGAGAAAAACACCAAAAAATGCTTATTTGACCTAAGGTGACCTTTTAACCCGCGCCCCACCGGGGAGTCCGGCGCCACCTTCGCCCCACCGGGGGGCCATCGATGGCCCCCCTCTAACTCTGAAAATAGTGGCGTTAGCGCAAATCTGCAAAGTGCAATAGAAAGCTCGCGTGAATTCAGTAAGAAATTACTTCGCATGTTTTAGTGCTCAGGTCAATGGTTTGACCTCCAGAGGTCAAATTAGGTCAAGATCGGCTATTTTCACTCAAATATGCAATGATTAAGCAAACTGGGCATAACTCTTATGTCATTAGAGCTATTGAGGCCTGGTAAAGTACATTTGATAGCAAATTGTCTGTATTTTTTCCGCTATGTGGAACGTAAAGACCTCCCGCCAGTGGTTTGACCGCCAGAGGTCACCTCGTGACCTAATATGACCTGAGGTCACGAAAGGTCAAAAAGTGACCTTGCCGTATATCAAATGAAAGCCAGTGACAAGACAAACACGATGGTGTTTGTTTCATTGCTCTAGCTCAATTAGGTCAAAAGTTATTGTCAAAATACTGTTTTTGACCTCCGGTGACCTTGGATGACCTTGGAAAAGTCAAAGGGCAAATATGACCCCTGGGATCCGTGAAAGGGTGTCCAAAAACGTTGTTCTGAGCAGTCTGAGTATTTGCAATCATTTTTGTGGCTTTTATATCATGAAATAGCTTTTCCCCATGCTTTTCCAATGGGAGAGGTCGCCTCGTGACCTGACCTCAGGGCACGAAATCGAAAAATCCCGGATATACACCTTGTAGACCCTGGAGGGGTCATGAAGTGTAGGAAGTTTCAAATCGATCGACTTTGAAATGTAGCTCTTACAGAGCTCTAAAGTGAAGCGAGGTGACCTTGGTTGACCTCGTCTGGTGACCTGACCTTGGGTGACCCGGGGTAAAAAATTTCAGGGATGATGGGAAAATGATGCAGTGAGAGGTAGAGCCCTCAACCGCGGTGCTGCGCCTCGTCGTTTTTCTGCTATCCCGGAAAAACCTTAGGGGGGCCATCGATGGCCCCCCGGTGGGGCGAGGGTTAAAGGTTACAAGTCCAAAATTTTGGTATCAGCTTCAGAAATGGGCTAAGAGCAAGTCGCAACCGATGTTTGAAGTTGATTCCATCCATACTTACTGAGAAAAGCTCATTTCGTGATTTTCCCCATGCATTGTCAACGGGGAGGTCATGCTCTGCACATGACCTTAGGTCACCAATATCAAAAATCCCGGAACAAATGTTGTAGCTCCTGGTGGGCCCAAGATGTGGTATGAGTTTCAACTTGATTGATTAGCCCTTCTTTTAGTTATGCCGTCCTAAGTATTTTTTGAGGTGAGGTCACTTCACCTGACCTGGTGACCTGACCTGATATGACCTTGAGCCAAAATTTTCAGGAAAGATGTAAAAATGACGAAGGAACAGGTAGACCAAGTTTGGCGGCGCTGCGCGCCGCCGTTTTTTGGTTACTTTGGAAAAACCCGAGGGGGGTCTTAAAAGACCCCCCACCCGGGCGAAGGTTAAATTGCGTAGACTCGAGGGTATTTGCAGAAGCGTTATTACATCCAGCTTGAAAGGAAAATCACTGTCATGGACATGCATTCTTCATAGTACACAGTTCGGCTGCACCCCCTCTTGGTGTACTATTTTAGGCCTGGCTGTTACAATAGAACAGGGTTTGTTCTGGCCAGTTCTGTACTCATGGCCAAATTCTGAAAATAAAGTTGTTTTGTGCTGTTATTTTCGTTGATTCATCCAACGGAAAACTCTTTGTGGGAATGCAGCATCCTGTGGCTGATTTTTACTAAATTTTTCTAATTAAATTTTTCTTAGTTTATCATATGCATCGCTCTAGTGGGGGGAAGGGTTGAACACTCCCGCTCATGTTTCTCAGCGGCACAAAAAGGCGGCGTGAAGCGTCATCGTACTTGGCACACATTACCTTTGATAAATTCCGCAACTTCGCCAAAAATTTTAAGTTTGGGTCATCGCAGGCCAGGACATGGTCACGTAAAGACAGCGATGCGTAGCGCTGTGGCAATTAGTCTACCTTTTCCCTTTTCATTTTTACAACTTTTGCCAACATTTTATTTTAGGTCATCTCAGGTCAGGTCACCAGTACATGTCAAGTTAACTGACCTCAAAAATGTTTAAGATAGCATAAGTCGGAACAGGGTAGGTTGGTGTTTAAGGGCGCACCGACAACACGGGTCATGTGGCTCGGAACAGGGTAAGCGTATCCAATTGAAACTCATATCACATAATGACCCCACCGAGTTCTCAAGATATGTTCACGTAATTTTGATATCGATGACCTAAGGTCTGGTTCGATCCATGACCTCTCCATTGGAAATACATTGGACAGATTTTTTAACTGCATAACTCAGTGATTAACACGCGCATTGACGGGGTTCTGAGCCACCTTCGCTTTGACGAGGGGCGGGTACCCGCCCCCCTAAGATCCCGAGAACCATGGTAGATAGCGAAAAAAGGTAAACAGCGTTGGGTAGCCCATCCAATTTTCCATCGAAAACACTTGAACCATTTTTATCAGGTCACATTTAAGGTCACAAGAAATCAAAATATGCCGTCAAAGGGATAACATGTAAATTAAGTTTTTCGGCCATTACATCTGAACAAGTAAAGATAGAGCAGAAGAATTTGACCTATATGAATCCTCGCAGCAAGCCAAATTGAATGATATATAAATTGAACTTGCTAGGTCAAATAAAGGTTTTGAACTGACCTGAGGTCGGGTCAGGGTCAAATTATATAAAATGCATATCATTAGAATTGCAAAGCCCAGGGCGAGTCTAACGCAGCTAAAATAAACGCTCTATCACCATCCGTTACTGAGTAAAAACCATTTTTTCAGTAAAAACCATTTTTCCCATGTATTTCCAATAGAGAGGTCATGCCTCGTACTTGACCTTAGATCATCGATATCAAAAATACTGGAACATATCTTAAAGAACTCGGTGGACCCATTATGTGATATGAGTTTCAATCGGATAAGCTCACCCTGTTCCGACTTATACTATCTTAACCCTCGCCCCACCGGGGGGCCATCGATGGCCCCCCTAAGGTTTTTCCGGGATAGCAGAGAAACGACGAGGCGCAGCACCGTAGTTGAGGGCTCTACCTCTCACTGCATCATTTTCCCATCATCCCTGAAATTTTTTACCCCGGGTCACCCAAGGTCAGGTCACCAGACGAGGTCAACCAAGGTCACCTCACTTCACTTTAGAGCTCTGTAAGAGTTACATTTCAAAGTCGATCGATTTGAAACTTCCTATACTTCATAACCCCTCCAGGGTCTACAAGGTGTATATCCGGGATTTTTCGATTTCGTGCCCTGAGGTCAGGTCATGAGGCGACCTCTCCCATTGGAAAAGCATAGGGAAAAGTTGTTTCATGATATAAAATCCACAAAAATGATTGCAAATACTCAGACTGCTCAGAACAACGTTTTTGGACACCCTTTCACGGATTCCAGGGGTCATATTTGCCCTTTGACTTTTCCAAGGTCATCCAAGGTCACCAGAGGTCAAAAACAGTATTTTGACAATAACTTTTGACCGAATTGAGCTAGAGCAGTGAAACAAACACCATCGTGTTTGTCTTGTCACTGGTTTTCATTTGATATACGGCAAGGTCACTTTCTGACCTTTCGTGACCTCAGGTCATATTAGGTCACGAGGTGACCTCTGGAGGTCAAACCACTGGCGGGAGGTCTTTACGTTCCACATATCGGAAAAAGTACTGGCAATTTGCTATCAAATGTACTTTACCAAGCCTCAATAGCTCTAATGACATAGGAGTTATGCCCAGTTTGCTCAATCATTGCATATTTGAGTGAAAATAGCCGATCTTGACCTAATTTGTCCTCTGGAGGTCAAACCATTGACCTGAGCACTAAAACATGCGAAGTAATTTCTTACTGAATTCACACAAGCTTTCTATTGCACTTTGCAAATTTGCGCTAACGCCCATATTTTCGGGGTTAGAGGGGGGCCATCGATGGCCCCCGGTGGGGCGAAGGTGGCGCCGGACCCCCGGTGGGGCGCGGGTTAACACGCGCGTTGACGGGAAGGCGGGTACCCGCCCCCCTCGGGTTTTTCGGAGACAACAGAAAAACGGCGGCGCGCAGCGTCGCCGTACTTGGTATACCTTTTCCCTCATCATTTTTGCAGCTTCTGTGAAAATTTTAAGGATAGGTCATCTCAGGTCAGGTCCCCAGTACTGGTCAAGTGACCCGACCTCAAAAAAGTTTAAGATAGCATAAGTCGGAGCAGGGTGAACTTATCCAATTGAAACTTATATCACATAATGGGCTTACCGAGTTCTCTAAAATATGTTTTGGTATTTTTTATATCGATGACCTAAGGTCAGGTACGAAGCATGACCTCTCCATTGGTAATACATGGGAAATATGGTTTTTACTGAATAACTCAGTAACAGATGGTGATAGAGCGGTTATTTTAGCTTCATTAGACTCGCCTTGGCTTTGCGGTTCTAATGATATGCATTTTATATAATTTGACCCTGACCTGACCGCAGGTCAGGTCAAATCTTTGGTTTGACCTAGCAAGGTCAAATCATATATCATTCGATTCGACTTGCTGCGAGGATTCATAGAGTTCAAGTCGTTTTGCTCTATCTTTACTTGTTCAGATGTAATGGCCGAAAAACGTAATTTACATGTTATCCCTATGACGGCATGTGACGGCATGGTTTTGACCTCTGGTGACCTTAAATGTGACCTGACAAGAAAATGGTTCAAATATTTTCGATGGAGAGGCGGATGGGCTACCCAACGCTTTTTACCGTTGTTTGCTACCTACCGTGGTTCTCGAGATCTTAGGGGGGCGGGTACCCGCCCCCTCGTCAATCCGAAGGTGGCTCAGACCCCCATCAATGCGTGTGTTAAACTTGTTTTGAGGTCAGTTCACTTGACCTGTTCTGGTGACCTGACGTGAGATGACATATTCTTAAATTTTTACAGAAGTTGTAAAGATAATAAGGGAAAATTGATGACCAGTACGGTGGCACGGCGCGCCACCGTTTTTTTACTGCCTCCGAAAAACCCGAGGGGGCGGGTACCCTCCCCATCAATGGGCGTGTTAAATCTCTTTGCTTTATCTTTACTCGTTCAGATGTTATGAACAAAACTTATTTTACATGTTATCCCTTTTACTGCATGTTTTAACCTCTAATGAACTTAACCCGCGCCCCACCGGTGGTCCGGCGCCACCTTCGCCCCACCGCGGGCCATCGATGTCTCCCCTCTAACTCCGAAAATATGGGCGTTTGCGCAAATCTGCAAAGTGCATTAGAAAGCTTGCGTGAATTCAGTAAGAAATTGCTTTGCATGTTTCAGCACTTGGGTCAATTTTTTTCACCTCCAGAGGTCAAGAAAGGTCACGATAGGCTATTTTCACTCAAATATGCAAGGCTTAACACGCGCATTGACGGAGGGGCGTGTACCCGTCCCCTCGGGTTTTTTCGGAAATAGCAGAAAAACGGCGGCGAGTAGCGCTGCCGTACTTGGCATGCCATTTCCCTCATCATTTTTACAACTTCTTTGAAAGTTTTAAGGTTAGGTCATCTCAGGTCAGGTCACCAGTACAGGTCAAGTGACCCGGCCTCAAAAAAAAGTTTAAGATAGCATAAGTCGGAGCAGGGTGAACTTATTCAATTGAAACTCATATCACATAATGGCCCCACCGAGTTCTCTACAATATATTCCGGTATTTGTGATATCGATGACCTAAGGTCAGGTACGACGCATGACCTCTTCATTGGAAATACATGGGAAAATGTTTTTTTACAGAATAACTCAGTAACAGATGGTGATAGAGCATTTATTTTAGCTGCATTAGACTCGCCTTGTCTTTGCGGTTCTAATGATATGCATTTTATATAATTTGACCCAGACCTGACCTCAGGTCAGGTCAAATCCTTGATTTGACCTAGCAAGGTCAAATTATTTATCATTCGATTTAGCTTGCTAAGAGGATTCATATAGTCCAAGTCGTTTTGCTCTATCTTTACTTGTTCAGATGTAATGGCCGAAAAACTGAATTTACATGTTATCCCTATGACGAGCATGTTTTGGGCTGTCGTGACCTTAAATGTGACCTGACAAAAAAATGGTTCAAATGTTTCCGATGGAGAAGTGAATGGGCAGCCCAACGCCTTTTACCGTTTTTCGCTACCTACCGTGGTTCTCGAGATCTTAGGGGGTCGGGTACTCGTCCCCCTCGTCAAAGCGAAATTGCCTCAGACCCCCGTCAATGCGCTTGTTAAAAAAACTAAGCATAACACCTATACCATTAGAGTTATTGAGATCTGGTTCAGTACATTTGATAGGAAATTGCAAGGCCTTTTTCCAGTCTGCGGAACGTAAGGAGCTCCAGCCAGTGGTTCGACCTCCAGAGGTCACTTCGTGACCTAATATGACTTGAGATCACAAAAGGTCAGAAAGTGACCTTGCTGTATATCAAATGAAAGCTAGTGACAAGACAAACACGATGGTGTTTGTTTCAGCGCTCTAGCGTAATTAAGTGAAAAGTTATTGTCAAAATACTGTTTTGGAGCCCTGGTGACCTTGGATGACCTTGGAAAAGGCAAAGGGCAAAATGACCCCTGGGATCCGTGAAAGTGTGTCCAAAAACGCTTGTCTGAGCATTCTGAGCATTTGCAATAATCTTTGTGGCTTTTAGATCATGAGACATCTTTTTCCCATTCTTTTCCAATAGGAGAGGTCGCCTCGTGACCTGACCTCAGGTCACGAAACCGGAAAATCCCGGATATACACGTTTTAGACCCTTGAAGTTTCATGAAGTGTAGCAAGTTTCAAATCGATCGACTAAAAAATGTAGCTCTTATTTAGCTTCAAATTTGAAGTGAGGTGACCTTGTTTGACCTCCCTTGGTGACCTGACCTTGCGTGAGCCGGGGTAAATATTTTCAGGAATGATGGGAAAATGATGAGGTAAGAGATAGAGCCCTCAATCGCGGTGCTGTGTTTCGTCGCTTCTCTGGTATCTTGAAAAAATAGCCTTAGGGGGCCATCGATGCCCCCGGTGGGGCGAGGGTTAAATGTGACGTAACAAAAAAATTTTTCAAATATTTTCGGCGGAGAAGTGGATGGGCTATGCAACGCTTCTTAGCATTTTCGCTACCTAGTGCGGTTTTTTATATCTTAGTGGGGGCAGGTGCACGCCCCTCCCATCAAGGCGAAGGTGGCTCACACCCCCGTCAACGCGCGTGTTAACAAGGGCCTAATTTCCTTGGGCCCTTATCAGATTGAGATTAGTTAATTTTTAACCAGTTAAGTTAGTTTTTTCCTTAGCATTTGACAAATAAATAATCTAATATGGCTAAATATGCACACACAAATTGGATTACTTAACACGCGCCCCGCTGGGGTCCCTTGCATGACGCGCTCCGCTAGGGGAGTTTTTGCACCCCCTCCGTATCTCGTTCCCCACGAAAGGTAAAGGAAAATTACAGACGGTGTCGGAAAGCTCTTGACAAGACGAAAATATTTCATACGTAGAATTTTTATGTCAGGTCAATATTGAGGTCAGCATAGGTCAAAGAAGCCTCCATAGGCTTACAACAGATCAGTGTACGTTTCCCTCCCTAGGTCTGCCCTCAGGAGAGCTAGAGCAAATCTTTATGCATCATTGGATTGCTCTCATCGGGGCAAATCAAATGATGTCTAATATGACCTTGCTAGACCAAATAGTCAAAATGACATGACCTCGAGCTAGGTTGGGGCCACAGATTGATCTGGTATGGTCATGCTGCATATCAATCGACTCCCCGTGACAATACAAGCATAATACAAGCAAAATGGGAGCTTTATCTCATTTCAGTGAGAAGTTGTTGGCAAAACAATCACTCTCTGCTCCCGTGACCTGATATGACCTTTGAGAGGTCAGATGCTCAAAAACTCAACTTTATGGTCACGATAGTGGGAAGAATAGACGGTTTGATGATTTTCAGCTTCATCTATCCAGTATTTACTGAAACAAAGCCCATTCTATTTTTCGCAATAGACTTACAATGGGGTGAACACAAAATTGAATCCACCTTAAGTCAACAATATCAAAATTCCGAGATAGCAGATTTGTAGACCCTAATGACGTTATTATATTGTGGAAGTTTCAAACTGATCGGTTTACTAATGTTCCCTGGGCGCTGCCGCAAACTCGTAATTTTACGTTTTGAGGTCGGGTCACTTGACCCTGAATAGCTCCTTGACCTGACGTGACCTTAACCCAAAAACGTGGAAAGATGTGTAAAATTCATTAATGATCAGGTCCTGGAAGTTTAGTATTTTTGAATATCTTGATTTTTTAGCTATCTGGGGAAAACCAGGAGGGGGATGAATTTCCCCCAGCGGGGCGCGTGTTAACACGCGCACTGGAGGGGACCTCGGAGGCCCCCCACCTGTTTTTCCGAGGTGGTCAGAGAACCGCTTGTAGCTGAAAAACGAAACGCAACCACCTTTAAAAGAATTTAACACGCGCATTGACGGGGGCGGGTACCCGCCCCCTCGGGTTTTTCAAAGATAGCAGAACAACGGCGGCGCGTAGCGCCGCCGTACTTGGTGTACCTTTTTCCTCATCATTTTTACAACTTCTGTGAAAATTTTAAGGTTAGGTCATCTCAGGTCAGGTCACCAGTACAGGCCAAGTGACCCGACCTCAAAAAAAGTTTAAGATAGCATAAGTCGGAGCAGAGTGAACTTATCCGATCGAAACTCATATCACATAATGGCCCCACCGAGTACTCTAACATATGTTCCGGTATTTTTGATATCGATGACCTAAGGTCAGGTACGAGGCATGACCTCTCCATTGGAAATACATGGGAAAAATGGTTTTTACGGAATACCTCATTAACGGATGGTGATAGAGCATTTATTTTAGCTGCATTAGACTTGCCTGGGCTTTGCAGTTCTAATGATATGTATTTTATATAATTTTACCCTGACCTGACCTCAGGTCAGGTCAAATCCTCGATTTGACCTAGCAAGGTCAAATTATTTATCATTCGATTTAGCTTGCTAAGAGGATTCATATAGTCCAAGTCGTTTTGCTCTATCTTTACTTGTTCAGATGTAATGGCCGAAAAACTGAATTTACATGTTATCCCTATGACGAGCATGTTTTGGGCTGTCGTGACCTTAAATGTGACCTGACAAAAAAATGGTTCAAATGTTTCCGATGGAGAAGTGAATGGGCAGCCCAACGCCTTTTACCGTTTTTCGCTACCTTCCGTGGATCTCGAGATCTTAGGGGGGTCGGGTACTCGTCCCCCTCGTCAAAGCGAAATTGCCTCAGACCCCCGTCAATGCGCTTGTTAAAAAACTAAGCATAACACCTATACCATTAGAGCTATTGAGATCTGGTTCAGTACATTTGATAGGAAATTGCAAGGCCTTTTTCCAGTCTGCGGAACGTAAGGAGCTCCAGCCAGTGGTTCGACCTCCAGAGGTCACTTCGTGACCTAATATGACTTGAGATCACAAAAGTTCAGAAAGTGACCTTGCTGTATATCAAATGAAAGCTAGTGACAAGACAAACACGATGGTGTTTGTTTCAGCGCTCTAGCGTAATTAAGTGAAAAGTTATTGTCAAAATACTGTTTTTGAGCCCTGGTGACCTTGGATGACCTTGGAAAAGGCAAAGGGCAAAAATGACCCCTGGGATCCGTGAAAGTGTGTCCAAAAACGCTTGTCTGAGCATTCTGAGCATTTGCAATAATCTTTGTGGCTTTTAGATCATGAGACATCTTTTTCCCATTCTTTTCCAATAGGAGAGGTCGCCTCGTGACCTGACCTCAGGTCACGAAACCGGAAAATCCCGGATATACACGTTTTAGACCCTTGAAGTTTCATGAAGTGTAGCAAGTTTCAAATCGATCGACTAAAAAATGTAGCTCTTATTTAGCTTCAAATTTGAAGTGAGGTGACCTTGTTTGACCTCCCTTGGTGACCTGACCTTGCGTGAGCCGGGGTAAATATTTTCAGGAATGATGGGAAAATGATGAGGTAAGAGATAGAGCCCTCAATCGCGGTGCTGCGTTTCGTCGCTTCTCTGGTATCTTGAAAAAATAGCCTTAGGGGGCCATCGATGCCCCCGGTGGGGCGAGGGTTAAATGTGACGTAACAAAAAAATTTTCAAATATTTTCGGCGGAGAAGTGGATGGGCTATGCAACGCTTCTTAGCATTTTCGCTACCTAGTGCGGTTTTTTATATCTTAGTGGGGGCAGGTGCACGCCCATCCCATCAAGGCGAAGGTGGCTCACACCCCCGTCAACGCGCGTGTTAACAAGGGCCTAATTTCCTTGGGCCCTTATCAGATTGAGATTAGTTAATTTTTAACCAGTTAAGTTAGTTTTTTCCTTAGCATTTGCAAATAAATAACCTAATATGGCTAAATATGCACACACAAATTGGATTACTTAACACGCGCCCCGCTGGGGTCCCTTGCATGACGCGCTCCGCTAGGGGAGTTTTTTGCACCCCCCTCCGTATCTCGTTCCCCACGAAAGGTAAAGGAAAATTACAGACGGTGTTGGAAAGCTCTTGACAAGACGAAAATATTTCATACGTAGAATTTTTATGTCAGGTCAATATTGAGGTCAGCATAGGTCAAAGAAGCCTCCATAGGCTTACAACAGATCAGTGTACGTTTCCCTCCCTAGGTCTGCCCTCAGGAGAGCTAGAGCAAATCTTTATGCATCATTGGATTGCTCTCATCGGGGCAAATCAAATGATGTCTAATATGACCTTGCTAGACCAAATAGTCAAAATGACATGACCTCGAGCTAGGTTGGGGCCACAGATTGATCTGGTATGGTCATGCTGCATATCAATCGACTCCCCGTGACAATACAAGCATAATACAAGCAAAATGGGAGCTTTATCTCATTTCAGTGAGAAGTTGTTGGCAAAACAATCACTCTCTGCTCCCGTGACCTGATATGACCTTTGAGAGGTCAGATGCTCAAAAACTCAACTTTATGGTCACGATAGTGGGAAGAGTAGACGGTTTGATGATTTTCAGCTTCATCTATCCAGTATTTACTGAAACAAAGCCCATTCTATTTTTCGCAATAGACTTACAATGGGGTGAACACAAAATTGAATCCACCTTAAGTCAACAATATCAAAATTCCGAGATAGCAGATTTGTAGACCCTAATGACGTTATTATATTGTGGAAGTTTCAAACTGATCGGTTTACTAATGTTCCCTGGGCGCTGCCGCAAACTCGTAATTTTACGTTTTGAGGTCGGGTCACTTGACCCTGAATAGCTCCTTGACCTGACGTGACCTTAACCCAAAAACGTGGTAAGATGTGTAAAATTCATTAATGATCAGGTCCTGGAAGTTTAGTATTTTTGAATATCTTGATTTTTTAGCTATCTGGGGAAAACCAGGAGGGGGATGAATTTCCCCCAGCGGGGCGCGTGTTAACACGCGCACTGGAGGGGACCTCGGAGGCCCCCCACCTGTTTTTCCGAGGTGGTCAGAGAACCGCTTGTAGCTGAAAAACGAAACGCTACCACCTTTAAAAGAATTTAACACGCGCATTGACGGGGGCGGGTACCCGCCCCCCTCGGGTTTTTCAAAGATAGCAGAACAACGGCGGCGCGTAGCGCCGCCGTACTTGGTGTACCTTTTTCCTCATCATTTTTACAACTTCTGTGAAAATTTTAAGGTTAGGTCATCTCAGGTCAGGTCACCAGTACAGGCCAAGTGACCCGACCTCAAAAAAAGTTTAAGATAGCATAAGTCGGAGCAGAGTGAACTTATCCGATTGAAACTCATATCACATAATGGCCCCACCGAGTTCTCTAACATATGTTCCGGTATTTTTGATATCGATGACCTAAGGTCAGGTACGAGGCATGACCTCTCCATTGGAAATACATGGGAAAAATGGTTTTCACGGAATACCTCATTAACGGATGGTGATAGAGCATTTATTTTAGCTGCATTAGACTTGCCTGGGCTTTGCAGTTCTAATGATATGTATTTTATATAATTTTACCCTGACCTGACCTCAGGTCAGGTCAAATCCTCGATTTGACCTAGCAAGGTCAAATTATATATCATTCGATTCGGCTTGCTAAGAGGATTCATATAGTTCAAGTCGTTTTGCTCTATCTTTACTTGTTCAGATGTAATACCCGAAAAACTGAATTTGACATGTTATCCCTATGACGGGCATGTTTTGGCCTCTCGTGACCTTAAATGTGACCTGACAAAAAATGGTTGAAATGTTTTCGATGGAGAAGTGGATGGGCAGCCTAACGCCGTTTACCGTTTTTCGCTACCTACCGTGGTTCTCGAGATCTTAGGGGGGCGGGTACCCGCCCCCCGTCAATGCGAAGGTGGCTCAGACCCCCGTCAATGCGCGTGTTAATAGCACGTCGATTGGTGAAGACTTTTGAAAATCGGCCGAAAATTTTTTTACTTATAGGCTTTCAAAATCAGACCTGCATTTTGAGATCGCCGTAAACGCGCGGTCGGACCAGTTAGCTTGCATTGAAGACCGAGTGGTGACGTCATAACGTCATATAAGCAGGACGATATGTCAAGGTCACTTCACATAAAAGTCAAGTTCAGGGTCAAAGGTCACAGGTCAAGGTCATATCTGCACTTTCAAGGTCACTGACCACTGTGCGTCCGGCCAAATGACGTTACCCCGTCTGACATATATTATGCTATGACGTCATCGGTAGGGTACCCCAATACAAAGGCCAAGGTCAAAGGTCATTGGGAAAGGTCAATCCTCATTTCCCGCCAAACAGTGGCTACAGTGTTAGTCAAAGTGTAAATAATAAGTAGTATACCATATGGTGACCTTAAAGGTCAATGACCTTGAATGGCCTTGACCCAAAAGTTGTGGGGAAGCCTCTTTGAGACCTCTTTACTATGAAACTTGTCTGCCTTTAGCTTATTCCCGCCATTTTCCTGCATAATCACAGCATTTACCAATCGATCTCAGCATGGCCAATATTTGACCTTTACGACCTCGTTTGAGACTGAAGATATTGACCTAGGTCAATGAAAATTGATCCTCATGTATATCACTATAGCCCCCACCCACCTACCAAGTGGTGTTTTTCTAACCCTCTTATTTTTCGAGATCTTAGGGGGACCTACCAGGCCCCCCTCCAGTGCGCGTTAGTGCCAGACCCCCTCCAGTGCGGGTGTCAACACGCGCATTGAGGGGGGGCCCAGTAGCAATAACATACTAACTGTGGAGGATGTGCTTCCAGCTTTATGAGCTGCGCACTAGACATATGACACCTTGCGGGTGACATAAAGGTACTGATGCACGAACCGGGGTGGAGACCGCACAACTGCACCCAGGGTTCATCCGTATTGGAAACGATTTTGTTTCAACACGCAAATCAGACCAAGCTTGCACAAATGCACAAGTCTCTTCATTTTCAAAATACAAATTTTTCACCCAAATCCGTAATCGATTTTATGGGCAACGTTAAGATATGTCGAGTCGTACACTCTTTACCGAATTTAAATTGCATTGATTTTACCCTTTTGTTGAACCTGTGTGTTTCCGTTTTTTCCACATTTAATCATGATTGCAAGAGTTTATACGCTCCCGAGTGAATCTAATGCCCGTGCCCACGCACCGGCGGCCGCGCCGACGACGGCCGGACGCGCTGGCCGGCCAATTTTTGCGCGCATTGCGCCATTCTATGGCTAATTACACATTCATAAAATATAAAACGTAACAAATTATTAATTTCACTAATAAGAAGAGATATGGGTGCGCCTTTTTTTCTATGAATACCTGTAACATTAATTACTGGCCACACTTTTAAACAATCGTTGGAAAAATTTGTTAAAACATTTTTTTTCTTAAATTTCAAATAAAAAACAAGATTCTTAAAATTTAGTCGTTGTGCTGAATTGGATCCCTTGCCATTTGAAACTAAGAAATAAAAGTTATGACTGACATCAATCGTTGTATATTACCATGTTTTGACGCAATCGGCGATTTTCATGATTTTATTGAAGGTATATCTCCAAAACCGTACGTCTGAGGAAAGAAATAATCTCAGATTGGGTTGTCAGGGGCATTCCACGCCCCTGACAACCCAGTAGACAAAATTGGAACGAAATCTGAGACTGCTACGTAGGGCCTGGTCGATCTGTGGTGGAATGCCCCTGATAGAAAAATGACACCTTTTCGCCATTTGGAGAAATCGTCAAAACGTCCCCATTGATTGGAGGGGAAATAGGCCAACCCTGCCAAGTAGCATCCCTACCCCAGAGTTTGGTGTCAATACAGGGTCATACACCATATTCGAGATTTTTTTGTAGGTTGGGAGAAGAGTTGACTCCAACCGAAAGGAGTCACAACCCTTATCAAAAGGAGTCATGATACCAATCTGACTCCTATCCTACCGCCATTTCCAGGGTACCTGACACTGATTTCCGGTGTATTTCTTGCAAAGTACCCTAAATCAGGGTGTCAATACACATGTATTGATGCTGTCTTATGGTGTTAGTGTAGGTTGACTCCTCATTTGTGACCCCGTATCTTAGCGTCCTTTTTCCTGCGATCCCTTTCTCCATCCCGTCGGTCGTAAAAAGTAATGGTGAATTAACACTTTTCTATTTATATTAGTTCACCAGCTTAACACATAATCACCGAATATGTTCTCCACCACGGCACACATTCCATCAGCAATATTTTTACACATGGATGCCGAAATTCTGCACCCATATCAAAGTTTTCTGAGTTATTATGCAGTCACCACATTCGGATATAAACACGTAAGCTCTGTGTTTGAAAAGCCTTTCCATTAGTATGAGACACACGTAGTGACAAAATGCACTGCGCTCTCACTAGCTTCTACATCATTTTCAGCACTATCGGGTTGAGAGACATATAATTCTCTCGAAGTAGTGACTCAGAACTCTCCCGCAGGTAGTCGCTGAATTATCTGATGCCTTATCAACACCTACGATGGGAGGTACTCACAATGTTTAGTGGAATATCTTGCTCATGATTTGGAAAATCCTTGGCAAAGACAGCACTTTCAGGTTGTTTACGCAGATATGCAAGAAAAGACATCGTGCTGGTGTTCAACGTTAAATATTACAAACAGGTTCAGTCTACGCCCTGGAAATAATGGAATTGGTTAGATGGAATCTTGGAAATGCATCGTAAATGTTCGCATGTGGGGCTCGTATAGCACGTGCTGCATAATGATACAGGGTTCTGAAGAGGAATGGAGGTCTTCGGCATGAGTTGGAGTTGCAGGCACTTTGGTTGACTTTCATTCCGCTCCAAGCCACGCCGGACCAGCCTCTAGCTGACTTCTGAAAAAGAGAACACCGTGGGGGTTAGGCCCAGTGGTGCGGATTTCCTATGAACGGTTTTTATCGCAAATATTGTATTTTTATTTTTATATACCACATATTTTATGTACCATCCTATATTTAGCGTGTCAATATTATAAAAATATCATAAATGTTAACAGCAGTAATGTTTTGGTGTTGTTGAGAATGACTGTATAAACTTGCACCACAAAAGTTAAGACCAGTCTCTAGCAGCTCAGGTGCTTCTTGCAGATACCATAAATAAGACAACCTTTTGAAATACCTCATATGGGCACTAGACAGTGTATTCTCCATCAGACAGTTCGACAGAAAAATACTTTTCTTTCAAATACGTTTTGTACTGAATGAAAAATGTAATCAGTGCCTTCCTTTTCAAGTAAAAAAATAACGTTTTGCTAATAACTACGAAGCAACACTTTTTATGGATACCAATATAATACAAGAGGGGGTTTTTATCAGCAATATATATATATATATATATATATATATATATATATATATATATATATATATATATATTACTGAATTATTGTTGATCAGGGTCAATGATTGTCTAATTATCCTTTACTGTATCAATGTACTATTGTGTACATAACCCTGTTCTCTTATACGACGGCACGGAGCACCGTCGTAGAGGAGAACAGTTTTCTATGATCCTGGAGGTCTTCGGCATGAGTTGGAGTTGCAGGCACTTTGTGTGAGGAGAACCTTTTTTAACGTTACTGGAAAAATATAAGTTAAAACTTCT
Source organism: Lepas anatifera (assembly GCA_034440635.1). Taxonomy (NCBI): domain Eukaryota; kingdom Metazoa; phylum Arthropoda; class Thecostraca; family Lepadidae; genus Lepas; species Lepas anatifera. The sequence goes on from JAOTON010000320.1 coordinate 172,139, forward strand.
ACCTCTATATGGTAGACGCGACATTGAATATTCTGTTTCTTACTTATCAGCACAAAAACAACTCTCAGGATAGAAGATAACGGACCTAATGAGTACGTATCATTTCCCGTGATCATTAAAAAAATCATCGTGAGACTTACTGCGAAGCTTTCTTCGGCAGCTTGGTTTTAAACGGATGTAAACATCCGGGGCATCCGGGGCAGCCCAGGCAGGCGGCCTCCGCCGGCTTCGTCGTCAGCGTCATCATCACCACCGCGCTCAGCAATAGGATAGCCAACAAAGTCTTCATCTCTGTGAAAGAAGAGAAAATTGGTCAAAGTTTCCAAAGGAAAATTTGAGGGAGGTTAATAAGACCAAAAATGACGCTCTCTGTTGCTGTTCTTTCTATCTTATTTGTTTTCAGGTACGGTAAAACAAGCAAACAACTCGGAGGTTTTACGACACACCAACTCAAAATGTCATAGTTTTGCCAGCTCTCGCTCTGTTGGGAGGCTATTATGGGGATCAGAAATATTTATGCCAAATACCCGCCCGGGGATTTAAACTTGGATTCCCGGCGTCGAAGTTGAATGCTCTTGCCTCGCCACCGCATTCCTTGGTGATATATCAGAATATATTCCACATTTGAAACTTGCAAAATAAATCAAATTTAAGGAATTTATTACCGCCAGTATCAAAGTCATATAAAGCACGTAAAGCACGTGTAAAGCACGTAGTTTTAAAGAGGGTCAGACGCAAGCTTTGCTTACCCAGTGTGATGGCAGAATTAAATCACACTGTAATATTTAATGGTAGGCACGTGACCACCCAGCGAGGAAAGGGTTGGCAGGATGCAAATTGTTACCATTTTCTCCAAAAATGATAAGCTCGAAATAAGCTTCCTATTTTCCTTTGTGACACTAAAGTAAAACACCACTCCCGCAAAATTATCCCACTCACTTTACAGGCGGGCAAAGGTACCTTGCAAGGAACGCCTTACAAAAAACCCTTAACACGCGCATTGACGGGGATCTGAGCCACCTTCGCTTTGACGAGGGGGGGCGGGTACCCGCCCCCTAATATCTCGAGAACCACGGTAGGTAGCGAAAAACGGTAAAAGGTGCTGGGTAGCCCATTTACTTCTCCATCGAAAATATAAGGACCATTTTTTTGTGAGGTCACATTTAACCCTTGCCAGCGGTGGCGGGTACGAGCCACCTTCGCCCTGGTGGGGGGCTAAAAAAGACCCCCACGATCTCAAAAACTAAGGTAGCTAGAAAAAAGTGCAAAACGGCAATCGAAAGCTCTTCGAAAATGATATCGAAAAAATTTCGGTCATTTTTCTTGTCAGGTCAATATCAAGGTCACCAGAGGTCAAAATAGGTCAAAATCGCTAGTATGAGGTGTACTAAGAAAACCTCATATATCTCAGAAACTATGATAGCTAGACAATTTTTTCCAACACCATTCGAAACTTGTTGAGATGCGCTTTCATTGTAGCGGCATTCATTTTCGTGTCAGGTCAAAGCCTAGGGAGCTACAGGTCACTAGATATTGGGCATATTCTTGGGAATGTCCATAGCCACCCATGCGTAATGGCGTTTACTTTTTCGCTAATAGCTTCCAAACCAAACAAGATACAGCCATAGTTTCTGCACCATTGCAATCCTCTCGTCAATACGAATCGAATGATACATGATATTGCTATGCCAGGTCAAATGTAAGAATTTGACCTGACCCAGGTCAACGGTCTGACCCAACTTGACCTGGTATAGTCATGATGTATATCATTTGACTTCCACTGACTATACAAACACCTTGGTGACAAAATAAAAGCTTTATCTTATATTATTCAAAATTTATAGAGAAAAACACCAAAAATGCTTATTTGACCTAAGGTGACTTTTAAAGGTCACAAGTCAAAAATTTTGGCATCAGCTCCAGAAATGGGCTAAGAGCAAGTCGCAACCAATGTTTGAAGTTGATTCCATCCATACTTACTGAGAAAAGCTCATTTCGTGATTTTCCCCATCTATTGACAATCGGGAGGTCATGCTCTGCACATGACCTTAGGTCACCAATATCAAAAATCCCGGAACAAATATTGTAGCTCCTGGTGGGCCCAATATGTGGTATGAGTTTCAACTTGATGGATTAACCCTTCTTTTAGTTATGCGGTCCTAAGTATTTTTTGAGGTGAGGTCACTTCACCTGGCCTGGTGACCTGACCTGATATGACCTTGAGCCAAAATTTTCAGGAAAGATGTAAAAATGATGAAGGGACAGCTAGACCAAGTTTGGCGGCGTTTCGCGCACCCGTTTTTTGGTCACTTCGGAAAAACCCGAGGAGGGGGTCTAAAAAGACCCCCACCCGGGCGAAGGTTAAGGTCACGGAGGTCAAAACATACCGTAATATGGATAACATGTAAATAAAGTTTTCGGCCATTATATCTGAACAAGTAAAGATAGAGCAAAACGACTTAAACTATATGAATCCTCGCAGCAAGCCGAATCGAAGGATATATAATTTGACCTTGCTAGGTCAAATCAAGGATTTGACCTGACCTGAGGTCAGGTCAGGGTCAAATTATATAAAATGCATATCATTTGAACTGCAAAGCCCAGGCGAATCTAATGCAGCTAAAGTAAACGCTCTATCACCATCTGTTACTGAGTTATTCAGTAAAAAACCATTTTCCCAATGTATTTCCAATAGAGAGGTCATGCATCTTACCTGACCTTAGGTCATCGATATAAAAAATACCGGAACCTATTTTAGAGAACTCGGTGGGACCATTATATGATATGAGTTGCAATCAGATATGTTCACCCTGTTCCGACTTATGCTATCTTGAACTTTTTTTTAGGTCAGGTCACTTGACCTGTACTGGTGACCTGAACTGAGGTGACCAAGCCTTAGAATTTTCACAGAAGTTGTAAAAATGATGAGGGAAAAGGCATGCCAAGTACGGCGGCGCTACGCGCCCCCGCTTTTTTGCTATCTCCGAAATACCCGAGGGGGGCGGGTACCTGCCCCCTCCCCGTCAATGCGCGTGTTAAGCAAGCAACTAAGTGAGGTCTAGGGCAAATTATTTCTTCCGGAGGCTCATAATAGCGACAATCTGAAACCATCAATTTTTTCAGGACAGTCGGAAAAAGTACTTGATAAGATTAAGCTGTGTACCAAAAATCCCTAACAACTATTGGATAATTTGGTAATACAACCCGGCTAAATATTGCACTTGAGGAGGGAATCACCAGATTGATGAATGATATCAAACATCTGGATGCTGTGTGTGATACTATTACGCTGCGCCCCTTATAAATACTGTCAAGTACCTAATAAGGCATTCAGTAAAATTTATATATTCTCATTATCAGTACCATCTTCCCCAGTGCATAACAATTGATTGAATAAAATCAATATTCAAAGCCGGTGGTTGTAACATAATCATCATTTACAGACCTGTAAGTATACGATAAATACATATACAAATTTCCAAAGCCGCCTCATTCTAGAACAATGGAACTTTTAGAAACAAATCAGATCATGCACTGCAAAAAATGCGTCGAGAATCCACAAAACTCTCATTATTATTAACCCTTTCGTTCCTGAATTAATTTTTTTGCTAGGATTTCGAATTCCTTTTACAGAAATATTTGCTTGGGTCAGTCATTAACAGTGCCGTCCCCCATTTTTACCTTTGACCCCCTTCCCTCCCAAAATTTGGAATTTTGAGGTGGTCGAGATCTCGACCACTAGGAGGATATCCGTCAGTTAGGTTTGTATGCCCATTTGCCATTGATTGCATGTGCTGGTCTTCTCTAACGGCACTGAAATAATTCCACAAGCATACAGATACGGTTTAGTTCATAATTGAGCCTTAAATAAATGACAAGCATCATAAAATGTGCGGACGTGCTGACAACAGGACTGACCAAACTTGATTTGCACCTGTCAGCTACTCAATTTAAAAGAGGGCAGGACCAGTATGCTTTGGAACGGGTCAAATTTTCAACTTTGGAAATAAATATCACAGCAGCTTCCATCCACTATGGACTAAACTCACAAAATCGGGATCACAGAGCCATATCTGTATTCCAATGGGTGCAAAAAGCGCACTCTGTGTCCCCCAGGCTTGCTCGTGGCAGGTCTACCTACAACCTTGGGTGCCTCTGCAAGCTGACCCAGGTAGAAGTTCATTGGGAACTACCACCACAAAGATCGGAAACCAAGACTGGAGATCTCTTCTCGACCCAGGGGGTTCCTGGATGGGTTAACGCTGGCACAACAATACAAACCTATAGGGGAAGGGGTAGGGTACAAAACCTATGAGAAACCCGAAATCGAGGAGTAGAGTAGAGGAGACGTAATTGAGGTATCCATAATATATGGTTTTTCAGCCTAAGTCACGAGCACACATAGAAGGAATAGGAAGCTTCGCAAACCAAACAGTACCTAACTCATCATGACTGCTGTAAATGATGTATGTACCAGCCTGTTGAGGAAGGGGTCCTGACCTCCAACTCCCCCCCATGTCGGAAAACACCACTTCTTTCCTCTGGCTGAAGCGCGGTAGCTGTTGACATGCTGATCCTGCTGATCTGTGCCTCCCATTGTCTCGTATTTTTTAAGATAATTTAGCCTTTGCAGTTGGGTTCACCCTTGGTCCTGTTTTGAGTATCGGTCAACAGAGGCGACCGAACCTTAACCGAAAGCAGTAGAGCAGATGATTTGGTCGATACGTTGTTGTCCTTCCAGCTTACCATTTCCACAGCACAACTGTTTCTAGATGTAGTCAAAGCTGCGGTGAATGAGCCACGTTCTGCCTACCTTATAGTTTCAACTAAGGTGAGCTTGCATCCCTTCGGAAACCGGTCCCACCGTATCGTTCCTTGATTTCAAATCCTCGTATCTTCAGTTCGCACAGCAGATCAAGCAGAGTGAAGCTGCTGTCGAAGGTCAGGTGGTATGGAATTAGTTTCTTCCCCTCCGGCAGCCTGTTGAGCGACACAAGCACTGTGGTAGCATTCTTCCCGAACTCGGCGACGAGATCTACATCATATATTCCTTTGCATCCCTGGTAGAGATCAAACGCCACAATGTATCCATTACCTGGTTCAAGCAGAAAACTTCGTACCCGAATCTTACAGGTAGGGTGATGTTGTTGGACGAAGTGTTCCAGCAATTTCTTATGGATGCGATCAGCCCGAGGACATAGCTTGGAGTAGCGGTCACTCATGTCCAGCTTTGTGTTGTCCTGGAAGTGCAGGAATTGCATGTACGACTCAAAGCGGTTCTTCCACATCGCAGACTTGATGATTGCCAGGGGGAGGGGACGGCTCTCCTCAGATTGGAAGCCAGGAAGGGACATCCACCAAGTTGTGGGCCTCGAGCCATATTTTTACATTATTTGCCCTTTGTAAGATTTTCCCCTAAGATGCTTACGCAAAGTCTTGGTTTGCAGCCTCTCTAATGCCCTTCGATCTTTGAGTTTTGGGTTCGTTTCCCACCCCTTCCCTCTCTCCCGATCATAGCAAAATCGTAGTCCGCTCCCCTCGGGACATATCCGTGGCGACGCCCCTGAACCTAGGAAGGGGAGGGGTCCTCACGGCCCAAATATTATCGCGGAGGAGCATGTACTCCCGTCCTAGGGAGAGGGCTGGGGTGGAAAGCGAATTTTTATAAGTGCGCCGATGACGCTTCAGGTGGGCGGAACTTCGACGAAGGGATAGAGGGATCACCTGCCTCCAGTGGCGGTTCCAGGATTTCATTTTTGGAGGGGCTTGGGGTTTTGAACCTTTCCTACCAGTGCCTCTTATCGGCCCCTAGCTATGTATTTACCATAGGTACTCTAAATTCCGGGAGGGGGTTTAGCCCCCTAGCCCCCCTTGTATCCCCCACTGCCCGTCCCTTTCGTCCCCCCTACGTTTGCCTATGTCAAAATGTTCAAAACTGGGCTGTTTTTGCAATAACTGCTCACATTTGGCTCTAAATTTGCCGAATGTCCAAACCAAATTATGACTGAACCTAGTTGACGGATATCCTCCTAGTGGTCGAATACTCGACCACCAAAATTTTTTCGTTTCTAAGTCACGATAAATTTAAGCGCTAGCAAAACAATGAATACTGTTGTTCTGTCTGACTCTCTGGCTACCACATCAAGTAAAAATGAATCAATAATTATGACTTTTGTCTGATAGGCGGAGAGAAACAAATTTAGTCATTTCCCACAAAGGCTGTCGTTAGATATGTCCAGATTTGATATGCCCCCCACTCCCCCTAAACATGACAGAACAAAATTTTGCAGCTGTGATGATAGCCTGGTCCATCTTTCGTCTGACAACGGAGTTTGGAGAACTCTGCCGAATTTGGAAATACGTGGCGAGCTTAGCCCTGAAGTCTTTTTGGTGGTCGAGATCTCGACCACTAGGAACGAAAGGGTTAACACCGACAATTTTTACGATTATCATGCAATCACATCAATTTTCGGGGCTTACTAACTCAGCAACTCCCTCCATCATAGCGTTACAACATCATTCGTTGATGAGGGAAGTAAGAGCCCATCAAATTATTTATGTTTCAGAAAATCCCCTGGGCCTTGAATCCAGTGCCTGTTACGAAGAGTGAGAGCCTTCAGGACTGGTTTAGTTCCTCATTAGTATATTCATGTCACGGTCTCTTTTATAGATCCTGCAAATGTTCTGATGAAACTTAACCCTCGCCCCACGGGAGACCATCGATGGCCCCCTCCTAAGGTTTGTTTCCGGAATAGCAGAAAAACGACGAGGCGCAGCACCGTGGTTGAGGGCTCTACCTCTCGCTAAATCATTTTCCCATCATCCCTGAAATTTTTACCCCGGGTCACCCAAGGCCAGGTCACCAGACGAGGTCAACCAAGGTCACCTCAGCTCAAATTTAGAGCTCTGTAGGAGCTACATTTCGAAGTCGATCGATTTGAAACTTCCTAAACTTCATGACCCTTCCAGGGTCTACAAGGTTTATATCGGGGATTTTTCGATTTTGGGCCCTGAGGTCAGGTCACGAGGCGACCTCTCCCATTAGAAAAGCATGGGGAAAAGCTGTTTCATGATATACACGCCACAAAAATGATTGCAAATACTCAGACTGCTCAGAACAGCGTTTTTGGACAACCTTTCACGGATCCCAGGGGTCATATTTGCCCTTTGACATTTCCAAGGTCGTCCAAGGTCACCAGAGGTCAAAAACAGTATTTTGACAATAAATTTTGACCTAATTAAGCTAAACTACTGAAACAAACACCATCGTGTTTGTCTTGCCACTGGCTTTTATTTACATACAGCAAGGTCACTTTTTGACCTTTCGTGACCTCAGGTCATATTAGGTCACGAGGTGAACTCTGGAGGGCAAACCACTGGCGGGAGGTCTTTACGTTCCACATAGCGGAAAAAATATTGGCAATTTCCTATCAAATGTACTTTACGAGGCCTCAATAGCTCTAATGACATAAGAGTTATGCCCAGTTTGCTTAATCATTGCATATTTGAGCGAAAATAGCCGATCTTGCCCTAATTTGACCTCTGGAGGACAAACCATTGACCTGAGCACTAAAACATGTAAAGTAATTTCTTACTGAATTCACGCGAGCTTTCTAATGCACTTTGCATATTTGCGCTAACGCCCATATTTTCGGAGTTAGAGGGGGCCATCGATGGCCCCCCGGTGGGGTGAAGGTGGCGCCGGACCCCCTGTGGGGTGCGGGTTAACCCTCGCCCCACCGGGGGGCATCAATGGCCCCCCTAAGGTTTTTCCGGGATAGCAGAAAAACGACGAGGTGCAGCACCGCGGTTGAGGGCTCTACCTCTCACTGCATCATTTTCCCATCATCCCTGAAATTTTTACCCCGGGTCACCCAAGGTCAGGTCACCAGACGAGGTCAACCAAGGTCACCTCACTTCACATTTAGAGCTCTGTAGGAGCTACATTTCAAAGTCGATCAATTTGAAACTTCCTACACTTCATGACCCCTCCAGGGTCTACAAGGTGTATATCCAGGATTTTGCGATTTCGTGCCCTGAGGTCAGGTCACGAGGCGACCTCTCCCATTGGAAAAGCATGGGGAAAAGCTATTTCATGATATAAAAGCCACAAAAATGATTGCAAATACTCAGACTGCTCAGAACAACGTTTTTGGACACCCTTTCACGGATCCCAGGGGTCATATTTGCCCTTTGACTTTTCCAAGGTCATCCAAGGTCACCAGAGGTCAAAAACAGTATTTTGACAATAACTTTTGACCTAATTGAGCTAGAGCGGTGAAACAAACACCATCGTGTTTGTCTTGTCACTGGCTTTCATTTGATATACGGCAAGGTCACTTTTTGACCTTTCGCGACCTCAGGTCATATTAGGTCACGAGGTGACCTCTGGCGGTCAAACCACTGGTGGGAGGTCTTTACGTTCCACATAGCGGAAAAAGTACTGGCAATTTGCTATCAAATTTACTTTACCAGGCCTCAATAGCTCTAATGACATAAGAGTTATGCCCAGTTTGCTTAATCATTGCATATTTGAGTGAAAATAGCCGATCTTGACCTAATTTGACCTCTGGAGGTCAAACCATTGACCTGAGCACGAAAACATGCGAAGTAATTTCTTACTGAATTCACGCGAGCCTTCTATTGCACTTTGCAGATTTGCGCTAACGCCCATATTTTCGGAGTTAGAGGGGGCCATCGATGGCCCGCCCCCGGTGGGGCGAAGGTGGTGCCAGATCCCCGGTGGGGCGCGGGTTAACACGCGCCCCGCTAGGGTCCCTTGCATGACGCGCCTCGCTCGGGGGCGTTTCCCCCTCCGTATCTCATTTCCATGAAAGCTAAAGTAAAATTACGGGCGGTGTTCGAAAGCTCTTGACAAGAGGAAGATATTTTATGCGAATAATTTTTTATGTCAGGTCAATATTGAGGTCAGCATAGCTCAAAGAAGGCTCTATGGCTTACAACAGAGCAGTGTACGTTTCCCTCTCTAGATCTGCCCTCAGGGGAGCTAGAGAAAATATTTATGCATTATTAGATTCCTCTCATAGTGGAAAATCGAATGATGTATAACAGGATTGTGCAAGGTCAAACAGTTTTAAAAAGGTCAAAAAGTCAAAATTGCCTGACCTCGACCTAGGTCAGTGTCGCAGAGTGACCTGGTATGGTCATGTTGCATTTCAATCGACCCCCGGGACAATAGTAGCAAACTGCAAGGAAAACGGGAGCTTGATCTCAATTCAGTGAGAAGTTATTGTCAAAACAATCACTCTCTGCTGCCGTGACCTGATATAACCTTTGAGAAGTCAGATTTATGGTCAAGATCGTGGTATAAATGGACGGTTTGAGGATTTTCAGCTTTATCTATCCAGTATTTACCGAAAACGAGCAAATTCTATTTTTCACCATAGCCTTAAAATGGGGTGACAAAAAATTGACCCCTTCTTAGGTAAAAAATGTCGAAATTCCGATATAGCAGATTTGTAGACCCTGATAACCTTATCATATTGTGAAATTTTTAAACTGATCGGTTTGCTAATGTTCCCTAGGCGCTGTTTCAAACTCGTAACTTTAGGTTTTGAGGTTGGGACACATGACCCTGAATAGCTCCTTGACCTGAGATGACATTAACTAAAAAATTTGGTGAGTTGTGTAAAATTGATCAGGCACAAGGTACTGTAAGTTTAGTTTTCATGCGTCTCTTCGTTTGTGAACTATCTGAGGAAAACCAGGAGGGGTGGCGAATTTCGCCCCCCCAGCGGGGCGCGTGTTAACGTACGCGTCAAATATAGGAAAATGTAGTCCCGACCCATTCCTAGTGCTGTCTCTGTAAGGTGCTGAAACTCTGCTACTAAGAAGAGTACTTCAGAACAAGGGCGAAGTTCATGCAGCCTGAGGAGTTTATCGTCTGGAAGACACGACAATTTACTAGTCATATTTCGAGAGTCAAAACGATTCGCGTCGAGCACTTACCTGACTCTTTACAGGCTGCCGTGCACTGATGTCTCGTGAGCTGAGCAAAAAAGTCAAATAAGATCGCCCTGAGCACCACGGACTCCACAGCCGCACTGCAGCCACCCAATGATGACGGGTTGAGGCCGAGGGACAACTCAGCGGGTTTTCCGCACATTCCCGTTCTGGGAAGAATGGCGTTTCGCCTGATACCCGTCAAAAACTGTTTTATAGACGCAGGCACATAGAATGGTGCTGAGCAGATATCATATGGCTTATCATAGCAGAAAATGTGCTGAAACATCGGCATGATATTCTGGTGATTTTTGTTCGTAACCGTATTTGGAGTGTCAACTGTTGATATTTCACCTCTTCGCCAAGCTTAACACGCGCATTGACGGGGTCTGAGCCACCTTCGCATTGACGGGGGAGGGGCGGGTAACCGCCCCCTAAGATCTCTAGAACCACGGTAGTTAGCGAAAAACGGTAAACAGTGTTGGGCTGCCCATCCATTTTTCCATCGAAAATATTTGAACTAATTTTTTGTCAGGTCACATTTAATGTCATGAGAGGTCAAAGCATGCCGTCATAGGGATAGCATGTAAATTCAGTTTTTCGGCCATTACTTCTGAACAAGTAAAGATAGAGCATAACGACTTGAACTATATGAATACTCCCAGCAAGCCGAATCGAATGATATATAATTTGACCTTGCTGGGTCAAATTAAGGTTTTGACCTGACTTGAGGTCAGGTCAGGGTCAAATTATATAAAATGCATATCATTAGAACTGCAACGCCCCGGTGAGTCTAATGCAGCTAAAATGAATGCTCTATCATCATCCGTTACTGAGTTATTCCGTAAAAAACATTTTCCCATGTATTTCTAAAGGAGAGGTCATGCCTCGTACCTGACCTTAGGTCATCGATATAAAAAATACCGGAACATATTTTAGAGAACTCGGTGGGTCCACTATGTGATATGAGTTTCACTCGGATAAGTTCACCCTGCTCCAACTTATACTATCTTAAACTTTTTTTGAGGTCAGTTCACTTGACCTGTACTGGTGGCCTGACCTTGGATGACCTAACCTTAAAATTTTCACAGAAGTTGTAAAAATGATGAGGAAAAAGGTATGCCAAGTACGGCGGCGCTACGCGCCGCTGTTTTTCTGCTGTGTCCGAAAAACCCGAGGGGGCGGGTACCCGCCCCCGTCAATGCGCGTGTTAATTCAGAATGGGGAAGACCGGTTCTCTGCTTTGTCCCGTCCGTTGCAAACAATCTCCGTTCCCCTTGGCTGCACCCAGAACAAAGCTTGGCTTCTGAGATGTTAATGTCGACCCCTGCTGTGTTGATGAGTCAACCTTCATCCCGTATGCATAACAAGTATTCTGAAACTGTTTATCATTGCCCTTAGCCCTCGCTCCAGTGGGGCTGTTTGAACATCCTCCTTGGTTTTTTTTCGACGTTGCCAGAACATGGTGGCGTATGGTGCTGCTGTATTTTACGCAGGCATAACTTGGAAACAATTGCGCACCGTTTTCGAAAATGTCAAGCTTTGATCATCTCAGGTCAGGTCACTAGCCCAGGTCAAGTGACGTTTTCTTAGAGTTGAGAACCCTTAACCTGCAATGGTGAACTGACTTGAAATAACCTGGCCCCAAAGTTGTGACAAACATTATGAAAAATCATCAAAGAAGGTATACCACATACTGTGGCGCTACGTGCCCTCGTTTTTATGTTATCTAAGAAAACCCTCAGGGGGCGGGTACCCTCAATACACATGCTAACGACTTTCATACGCACTATGATGCTCTTTGGTGCAGTACTCTGGTACTGACACACTTTTGGAAATATAAGCTAATATACAAAGGTATATTTTGCACACCTCTGGCTGCAATTCTTATAACTTCTTAAGGCGTTCTGCGTGCTTCAAGTAGATATCACTTCTTGAGTTTGGTAGGACAGATTTTGAGATCTTAACCCACGCCCCACCGGGGGCCATCGATGGCCCTCCCTAAGGTTTTTTGGGATAGCAGAATGGGGAAAATCACGAAATGAGCTTTTCTCAGTAAGTATGGATGGCATCAACTTCAAACATCGGTTACGACCTGCTCTTAGCCCATTTCTGAAGTTGATGTCAATCATTTTGATTTGTGACCTTTAAAAGGTCACCTTAGGTCAAATAATCATTTTTTGGTGTTTTACTCTATAAATTTTGAATGAACAAAGATAAAACTTTTATTTTGTCACCAAAGTGTTTGTATAGACACTACAAGTCAAATGATATACATCATGACTATACCAGGTCAAGTTGGGTCAGACCGTTGACCTGGGCCAGGTCAAAGTCTTAACCCTTGCCCCGGTGGCGGGTACGAGCCACCTTCGCCCTGGTGGGGGGGGCTAAAAAAGACCCCCACGATCTGAAAAACTAAGAGAGCTAGAAAAAAGCGCAAAACGACAATCGAAAGCTCTTCAAAAATCATTTAAGAAATACTTCGCTCATTTTTCTTGTCAGGTCAATATCAAGGTCACCAGAGGTCAAAATAGGTCAAAATTGCTAATATGAGGTGTACTAAGAAAACCCTATATATCTCAGAAACTGTGATAGCTAGAAACATTTTCCGAACACCATTCGGAAGCTCTTGAATTGTTCTTTCATTGCAGTGGCATTGATTTTTGTGTCAGGTCAAAGTCTAGGGAGCTACAGGTCACTGAATATTGGGCATATTCTTCGGAATGTCCGTAGCCACCCATGCATAAGGGCGTTTCCTTTTTCGCTAATAGCTTCCAAACCAAACAAGATACAGCCATAGTTTATGCACCATTGCAATCCTCTCGTCAATACGAATCGAATGATAGATATTGCTATGCCAGGTCAAATTTAAGAATTTGACCTGACCCAGGTCAACGGTCTGACCCAACTTGACCTGGTATAGTCATGATGCATATCATTTCACTTGCAGTGACTATACAAACACTCCGGCGACAAAATAAAAGTTATATCTTAGTTTATTCAAAATTTATAGAGTAAAACATAAAAAAATGCTTATTTGACCTAAGGTGACCTTTCAAAGGTCACAAGTCAAAATGTTTGGCATGAACTTCAGAAATGGGCTAAGAGCAAGTCGTAACCGATGTTTGAAGTTGATTCCATCCTTACTTACTGAGAAAAGCTCATTTCGTGATTTTCCCATGTATTGACAATGGGGAGGTAATGCTCTGCAAATGACCTTAGGTCACCAATATCAAAAATCCCGGAAAAAAATGTTGTAGCTTCTGGTGGGCCCAATATGTGGTATGATTTTCAACTTTGTTGATTAATCCTTCTTTTAGTTATACGGTCCTAAGCATTTTTGAGGTGAGGTCACTTCACATGGCCTGGTGACCTGACCTGATATGACCTTGAGCTAAAATTTTCAGGAGAGATGTAAAAATGATGAAGAAACAGCTAGACTAAGTTTGGCGGCGCTGCGCGCCGTTTTTTTATCACTTCAGAAAACCCGAGGGGAGGTCTAAAAGACCCCCTACCCGGGCGAAGGTTAAATTTGACCTTGTATAGCAATATTATATATAATTCGATTGCTATTGACGAGAGGATTGCAGTGGTGCATCAACTATGCCTGTATTTTGTTTGGTTTGGAAGTTATTAGCGAAAAGGAAACGCTCTTATGCATGGGTGGCTATGGACATTCCCAAGAATATGCCCAATATTGTGACCTCTAGCTCCCTAGGCTTTGACTTGACATGAAAAAGATTGGCTCAGTAATGAAAGAGAAACTCAAGAGCTTTCGAATGGTGTTAGAACATTTTTTTCTAGCTATCATAGTTTCTGAGATATATGGGTTTTTCTTAGTACACCTCATATCAGCGATTTTGACCTATTTTGACCTCTAGCGACCTTGATATTGACCTGACAAGAAAAATGACTGAAGTATTTTTTATATCACTTTTGGAAGAGCTTTCGATTCTTGTTTTGCGTTTTTCTAGCTCTCTTAGTTTTTGAGATCGTGGAGGGTCTTTCTTAGCCCCTCCCCACACCCCACCAGGGCGAAGGTGGCTCGTACCCGCCACCGGGGCAAGGGCTAAACATGCGAAGTAATTTCTTACTGAATTTACGCGAGCTTTCTAATGCACTTTGCATATTTGCGCTAACCCCAATATTTTTGAAGTTGGAGGGTGGGCCATCGATGCCCCCATGGGGCGAAGGTTAACACGCACATTGACGGGGGGCGGGTACTCGCCCCTTTCGGGTTTTTTGGAGACTGGAGAAAAACAGCGGCGCGTAGCGCCGCCGTACTTGACGTACCTTTTCCCTCATAAATTTTACAGCTTCTGAAAAATTTTAAGTTCAGGTCATCTTAGGTCAGGTCACCAGTACAGGTCAAGTGACCTGACCTCAAAAAAAGTTTAAGATAGCATAAGTCAGAACAGGGTGAACAGATCAATTGAAACTCATATCACATAATGGGCCCACCGAGTTCTCTAAAATATGTTCCAGTATTTTTGTTATGGATGACCTAAGGTCAGGTACGAGGCATGACCTCTCCATTGCAAATACCTGGGAAAATGGTTTTAACTGAATAACTCAGTAACGGATGGTGATAGAGCGTTTACTTTAGCTGCATTAGACTCGCCTTGGCTTTGCGGCTCTAATGATATGCATTTTATGTAATTTGACCCTGACCTGACGTCAGGTCAGGTCAAATCCTTGATTTGACCTAGCAAGGTCAAATTATATATCATTCGGTTTGGCTTGCTGCGAGAATTCATAACGTTTGAGTCGTTTTGCTTTGTCTTTACTTGTTCGGATGGAATGGCCGAAAAACTTAATTTACATTTTATCCCTATGACGGCATGTTTTTTCCTCTCGTGACCTTAAATGTGACCTGAAAAAATCCAAATATTTTCGATGGAGAAGTGGATGGGCTACCCAACGCCGTTTACCGTTTTTCGCTACCTACCGTGGTTCTCGAGGTCTTAGGGGGGCGGGTACCCGTCCCCCTCGTCAAAGCGAAGTTGGCTCAGAACCCGTCAATGCGCGTGTTAAGAGGGCCAAATGCACCTGACCCTCTGAGTGCACCCCTGAATAGGGATAGCCAGGAGCCCGACAGGAAACGGATTAATGAAGGAAATATAAATACAATGACGCTTCAGGAAGAATATTTCCACAACAGTGCTGCCAACTGGGAGTGTGGTGCCCGGCGAGAGCGCTAAAAAGCTATTTGGAAAAAACACGATTTTCTTTGAATACCACGAAATCGTTTAATTCCGCATAGACTCGCAAGTTTTTGCAGTAGCGTTATCACTGCCATCTCTTAGTAATTAACATTGATTCTTTATGGCATACAGCTCGGCTGCAGACCCTTTTTAGCTGGCTGTTTTAGGTCTGGATGTTACAATAGAACAGGGTTTGTTCTGGACAGGTACGGCGCAGTTAGTGACACTCATGGCCAAGTTCTGCAAAATGATTTATTTGTGCCACTGTTTTCGTTGACTCATCTAACGGAAAACCTTTTGTGGGAATGCCACATCCTGTGGCTGACTTCTAGCTTTTTTCTAATTCAAGTCTTCTGAGTTTATCATTTGCAACTTGAATCATGCTTATTCCTCCCAACGGTGGGGGGTCTGAAAACTCCCCCTCGGGCTTTCCGGCGACACGAAAAACAGCGGCGTGAAGCTCCACGGTACTTAACACACGTTATCCTTGATCCATTCCTCAACTTTACCAAAAATTTTAAGTTTGGGTCATCTCAGTTTAGTTCATCGGTGCAGGTCAAGAAACCTCACCTCCAAAAATAATTAAGGTGGCATAAGGAAGAAAAGGGTGAATCCATCGGATTGAAATTCATACCACATAATGAGCCCACGGAGTGCTACAAAAATTTTCCAGAATTTTTAATATCGATGATCTAGGGACAGGTACGGCTTCCCCTCCATCGGAAATGCATAGGCAAAACAGGAAGTGGGCTGTATTTGTGTAGATACAAATGTGAACACCTTTGTATTCTCAAAATCGTAGTATCCTAGCCCCTTTCCAGGTTCTTGTTGCAATTTTCTAACTGTGACCTCTGAGAGGTCACCTGAGGCTTTTTAACACGCGCATTAACACGCGCATTGACGGGGGGGCGGGTACCCGCCCCCCTCGGGTTTTTCGCAGACAGCAGAAAAACGGCGGCGCGTAGCGCCGCCGTACTTGGTATACCTTTTCCCTCATCATTTTTACAACTTCTGTGAAAATTTTAAGGTTAGGTCATCTCAGGTCAGGTCACCAGTACAGGTCAAGTGACCCGACCTCAAAAAAAGTTTAAGATAGCATAAGTCGGAGCAGGGTGAACTTATCCGATTGAAACTCACACCACATAATGGCCCCACCGAGATCTCTAACATATGTTCCGGTATTTTTATATCGATGACCTAAGGTCAGGTACGAGGCATGACCTCTCCATTGGAAATACATGGGAAAAATGGTTTTTACAGAATAACTCAGTAACGGATGGTGATAGAGCATTTATTTTAGCTGCATTAAACTCGCCTGGGCTTTGCGGTTCTAATGATATGCATTTTATATAATTTGACCCTGACCTGACCTCAGGTCAGGTCAAATCCTTGATTTGACCTAGCAAGGTCAAATTATATATCATTCGATTCGGCTTATTAAGAGGATTCATATAGTTCAAGTCGTTTTGCTCTATCTTTACTTGTTCAGATTTCATGGCCGAAAAACTGAATTTACATGTTATCCCTATGACGGGCATGTTTTGACCTCTCGTGACCTTAAATGTGACCTGACAAAAAATGGTCCAAATGTTTTCGATGGAGAAGTGGATGGGCAGCCCAACGCCGTTTACCGTTTTTCGCTACCTATCGTGGTTCTCGAGATCTTAGGGGGTCAGTCTGCGCCTGACCTCGGCCGCGGTCGGACGTGTCCGGAGGGGCATGCTGTGAGCCCGCTCGGTGTGCGTTGGTGCGGGGTCCCGGGTGATGGGCCTGAGATACGGAATGTAGCCAGATCACAAGTAATTCCGAAAGAAGTGATTTGATTCTGGACGAGGCATCGCAGGACAGTGACCAAATAGTGAGGCAGTGGTTAGTTTGCCCCGCAGTGGCTCAGTAAGATGTCGGACAGTGGTAGCGAGCAGGACAGAGACTCGGTGTTCACAGACGCGGCCTCCGGGCATGACAGTGCGGGAGGCAAAAAGCGACAACTCTCGGTAACCGAAATGACAAGGAAAATAGAGAGAAAAAGGCAAAACCGTCAACTAAGTGCAACAGGCCAAAACGTTCAAGAGCGAGGTCAGCGCTCCCAAAAAGGTGAGGACAACTCTCTAACGTTCGACGCCATACAAAAGCTTATCGAAACAGGAAACGACCGGGTCATTGCTGCTTTCGAATCAAAGTTCGCGATCATGGAAAAACGAGTCGAGATCTTGGAAGCCGAAGCCCACGAGAAAGACATAACAATCCAGAATTTAAGACAGGAACTCGCCTCCGTGAAAAATTATAGCGATGATCTACGTGAGCGCGTTAATGACATCGACATGAACCGTCGCTTATCGAGCTTAGTTTTGACATGCGATGAATTCACCACGAAGAACGCGAATGAGGACATGGTGGGCAAGACTGCGAGTGTACTCAACCATTACTTTCCGGACTTGGGAGTCACAGCAGCCGACATCTCAGTCGCGCACCGCTTGCAAGGCGATAACAAGGTTATCATCAAGTTTGTGCGGCGCCAGAAGCGTGACGACATTTTCGCAAGGCGATTTGAACTCATGCCGAAACGTGTTGCCGGAGGTAGGACCGAGCCGGGGCCGGCGCAGAATGGTGCCTTGTCTGGTCGACGCATGTCACCTCTTTTCATGGCAGAGTCTTTGACTCCTGAGAAGAGACGTCTGTTCCAGCTGGCCCTCGCTGCGCGGCGGCCAGAGAACGGCTCGAAACTCTTCTCTGTTTTCACCCGCCGGGGCCAAGTTTTCTGCCGCGTGGTTTTTAGGGGTGAGAACATTCGAGTTCGTGACGAGGAACATCTTCACAAATTGCTCGGTGGATCCATTCCTGCTCTGCCGGCTTGGGATTCTGGACATCGTCGCGGGTGACGGGGAGCTGCGGGTGAGGCTGGGGCCGCCGGCATGAGATCGGTCAGCGCGGCTGGTTCTTCGTCGGCGATGGAGTCTTCGGGGAGGCGGGAGGTGCCGCGGCCGGCGGCTTGTGTAGCCGGTGCGACTGCTGCTCCCGTGTGCGCTGTCTCAGCGGCCCCTGTGAGGGGAGCCGTGACAGCGCCGGGCTCGCCGGCTCCGATGGGCCCGCCCCTCTCGGGCCCGTCTCGCCCCGGCTTGGATGGTCTCCGTCGATCCTGATATGATGCGGCTCGCCGTACGCCCGTAGCTTGTTTTGACGGCGACATCTCTACGTTTCCGGGCGCTGGGGAGCAGCACTAGCTGACAGCTTGGACGGAGGATGACGGCTCTCGGCCGCTTAACTTCGTAGCTGCACGTGCCACCGAGTCAGTATCAGTCGCCACCTTCATCTACGAATGACACCTCGTCTTCAAATATAAGTATTCATGCTGCTTGCTCCGATATTAGATAAATCACGTGAAGTTTTTATGTACCTACTATTCTTCAATATTTTCACTAAACACCAATTGCATTTCTGTGTAATCTTGACGCCCAATGACTGGAACATATTTGAAGTAGGGCAATCAGCATGTTGCATTTATTTGAGCGAGAAACCTTAACCATTTTTTCCAATGCTCGATCACTGCAGGTCCTGTTATTTCACGATAAACCATGCAGTTAAACTTAAACACCTGATCACAACAATGTGCTATAGCGTACCTATTGAGCATCCTATGTTTCTGCTGTGCTATGGTATGCCGCCAGGGAAGCAAGCAGTTTGCCGGCGCGGTCGGGTGCGTCCGGTGGCTGTGTAGCACTGGGTGGCCTCCTCATACACACCGAAGCAATTAGCTGTTCGAAAAAATGTAAGTCAAGTGCTGATTTTCGTGCAAACCACCGGTCCTGACGGCAGCCAGCGCACCCGGGCGCGCCTGGCCAAGAACGGAAACTGTCATTCTCGCTGTGCGTCGGTAAGAAAAATGATGCGGCAGGAGAAATTATTTCTTGAAGACTGAAATTACAACGCAGAAGTACGTCGTCCGTTGCCTTCGTTTCAATCATATTAACATACCTATAACTCGTACAGTTTTCTATGTCTAGATAAATTACATTGGGAGATTTCTGAAAGGAGCTTGAGACTGTCCAGTGTAAGTCAAAAGAAAACTGTCGAAATCATCGCAGTATGTTACATGCCTTTGGTTTGTATGTGTAATTGCGGATGGAGAATTGAAAAAACTATGCATTTATTTGATCAGCAATTTTATTGTACAACAAAGCGATGTATTAAGAGGCCCGTGTCCGTGGTCGCTCTCAGAACTAACGTCTCATAGGCTCTAGTCCAGGTGGCAGCACCGTACCACCGAACTGACTGTGTCAGTCACTGCTTTTTTGACGCTGAGGATTGATCGACTGGTGGTCTGCGCAGGAATTCTGGCGGAAGCCGGGGCGTTCGGGTCCGACCGGCAGCAGCCAACAGTTCATTTTGAGCTCAATATATATCCTGTGTCAAACTTGAGGCCTCAAGGAACACAGGATCTCGACAAAAACGATGCAACAGCGGCGGGGCGGCAGCGGGAGGACCCGGACGTTCCTGGAGCTCCATTCTGCTTAATCGGAGAGCACGTAAACCGTGATCTGGTGAACTTATTGATGTAGTTATGGCCGTAACTGCAGTTTGAGCTCTCGCAAGCGTCATGTCTGTATTCATAACTGCTTGTATGTGAGTGTATGTGTATGTTTGTTTTCAGTCACCGGTGGGGCCCCGCACCTATCGGTAGCCGGGTGGACTCTCGGTTGGCCATGGTTCGGCGCACAGGGTTGGGGTGGGGGTTAGAATGGGGGAGTAGAAAGTGTACTACATGTGTATATGCTGATAAGCGGTTTGTCAGTGTTAATTGTTTCGAAAAAATGACCTAATCTATATAAACAAAAACATTGTGTGTAAGGTATTCGTTCCAGGTTTAAAACAAGGGTGCCCATCATCGAAGAGCGATAGGTTTAGGATTATTCTTGCGTTTGCGGGCACTTTTAAGCATCACATGGCTAAGCAAACTTATTTGATTGGTATTTTCAACGACCATGCCTGACTTGAAGGTTCTTACTTATAACGTCAGGGGGCTGCGCGATGTGTCGAAAAGGCGTGCAGTCTTTAGATTTCTGCATACGCAGTATCCGAACTATATTTCGATACTTCAAGAAACTCATTCTTGTCCTCGCGATATGCCCTTTTGGCAAGCGGAGTGGGGCTCACAAATATTGTTCTCACATGGCGTAAGTGTTAACGAAAGTGGAGTGTCAGTCCTGGTACCCAGATCCTTTCAGGGGATAGGCGCAGTTAAGCTCGGATTCGCGTCGGATGATGGACGACTTATAGTAGCTGATATTGAATATAATAAATGCAAAATTAAGTTAATTGCTGCTTATGCACCGCACAAAAATCGGAATAATCTGCAAGTAGAATTTTTCATCAGCTAAAAGAAAAAATTCAGATCATGTCCGAGATAGATAAATGTCATATACTCCTTTGTGGGGAGTTAAACGTTCACCTAACGTATCGAGACACTTCCAATAAGAACTTTCGCATTACAGCAGCCGCAAAAGCTTTAATTGATTTAATGAAGGAACAAAGCTTAATAGATATTTGGCGAGACAAAAATCCAAACTTGGTGCGGTACACTTGGAGGCGACTCAATCCATTGCAGCAATCTAGAATTGATTATATATTAGCAAGTAAACATTTAACAGACAATCATGTCATGAAAGGTATAAATATTAAGCCGTCAATATTGAGTGACCATTCGTTATTAGAGACAGAGATAGAAATTTTTAACTCTGAGCGTGGGCCGGGGCTCTTCCGTTTCCGCAATGATCTTCTCCGAGATGAGTCGTTTGTCGATTTAGCAATGGCAGAAATGGAAAAAGCATCCACAAGATGCGAAGTTTACCCCGAAATTTGTGATTGGGGGTTAACATTAGAGTTACTTCTAAGTAAAATTAGGGTCATGAGCATTAAAAGATGGAAAGAAATAAACAAACAGAAGCGGTATCAAAATTCAAAGTTTCTAAGGCTTCTAGAGGAATGTGAGGCTAAAATGAACTCGCACACAAGCGTTGAATTATTAGAGGAGTATCAAGAGCTGAAAAGCCTGGTTAATGATATAGAACAAGAAAAGGGCAAACGGGCAATGATTTATTCAGGAGCTAGATGGATTGAAGAGGGCGAAAAGCCTACTGGCTATTTCTTAAACATAAATAAAGTTCGATGTGCCAAAAGCAAATTAACGTACTACAGTCTAATGAGAACCAGCTTATAACAGGTAACAATGATATCTTAAAGTTTTGCAATAACTACTTCGACCAGCTGTATTCTGGGAGTGCCAAATGTCAAAATGGTAATGATGAATCATTGGTCGAGGAATTTCTGGGCCAAATAGAATGTCCCCGACTCTGTCAAGATGATAGAGACATTTGTGAAGAACCATTCACTAGTGAAGAATGTAAAGTCGCATTGGATTCAATGATGAATAATAAATCCCCATCCGTTTCAGGTTTTTCAAAAGAATTTATACAGTTTTTCTGGCCACATTTGGAAACAATCGTCATGAGTTACCTGAGACAAGTGAAAGAAAATAAACAGTTTTTCGTCACTCAACGAAGAGGGGTGATAACTTTGATTCCGAAACAGGGAGATCAGAAAATGATTAAGAATAAGCGCGCGATATGTTTGCTTGACATTGTGTACAAGATAGCAGCTAAGGTACTGGCAAACAGGATAATGACGGTTATATGTAAGTTAGTTGCACCAGACCAAACAGGTTCTATACGCGGAAGATACATTGGTATGAATATTCGAACAATCGCAGATGTTATCGAGTACTGTGAAACCGATCAATTGAGCGGGATATTGATGGCTCTTGATTTTCAAAACGCCTTTAATACCGTCGAGCATAAATTCATTTATGACGTCTTAGCGAAATTCAATTTTGGACCAAATTTCATTGAATGGGTTAAAATATTGCATACAGATATGGAGTTAACGGTCATTAATAATGGATATACATCCGAATGGTTCAAGCCTTCAAGGGGTCTCCAACAAGGGTGTCCGGCCTCAGCATTACTATTTTGTCTAGTGGTTGAAATACTCGCCATTAAAATCCGCAACACACCATCTATTAAGGGAATTGTAATATCTGAGCAAGAGGTTAAGATATCTCAGTATATTGATGACACGACCCTTTTTCAGAAAGATATAAATTCAGGCAACGAAGCACTAAAAGTCATTCAAGATTTCGGCGTAGTTTCTGGTCTGCAACTTAACTTGTCAAAAAGTCATTTTTATGTGGTTAGGCAAAGAGAAGAGTTCCCAACAGTTGATTTGCGGACAAGCACCGATTGTACAGGCCAAAATACTTGGGGTAGAGTTTAGTGCTATATATAAGTGTGAAGAGGAAAATATGCGTCGCGTTCATATCAGAATACAAAATACTTTGAACCAATGGTCGCAGAGAGACCTATCTTTGAAGGGTAGAATAACAATCGCAAAATCTTTGCTGATATCCCAGTTGATATATATTATTTCGGCTGTGCGAATTGATAATAAGCACTTAGTGGTAATCCAAAGTAAAATCATGAAGTTCATATGGAGAGGACGCCCACCAAAAGTTGCGAGGACTACTCTCTACCAAACTATCGAAAATGGGGGTTTGAATGTACCCAATGTAGTAAATCTTTACAAAGCTCTGCGCGTATCGTGGATGGGGAAAATCATATCTAACACTGATTCACCTTGTTCTAAAATTTTACAGGTTAGGTTGAAAATTCAGTGTGGGCACATATTGCACATGAACTACGGAGATAAATGGATTAAATCTCAAAATGTGACATTATATTACAAGGAAATGTTGAAATGGCTGAAGGATGTTTTGCCTATTAAAGAGCCACAGAACGGAAAAGACGTGCGAAAACAGTTTCTTTGGAATAATTCAGCAATAAATGTGGGGGGACAATCTCTATTCTGCCGTAGGGTATATGAAAAAGGTTTGAATTTGATTGACGATTTTTTCGATCACGAAGGGCGGTACATGAGTTTTGAACGATTTAAAGAGCGCTATCCAGCGGTAAGCGTTGATCCCCTGACCTATTATGCTTGGAATCAAGCGATTCCACTAGGGTGGAGAAGGATGATAACGGGAACTGCAGCGTTGAAACCTGAAGAACGTGAGGTAGGGTATTTGATCAATATAGGAGGGGTAGATGTAAATTTCAAACACATAAAGCCAAAGTTCTTTTCCATTCGATGGCTGGAAGACATAATCCCTAATGCCCAAAGAAAATGGCAAGGTGAAAATGGCATTCGCGTTGTTTTCGCTATCCCGCATAGGTGTCGTGTTCAAGGGAGGGGGAGGTTGTTCAAACACCCCCTGTACCAGGGCGAAGGTGGCTCGCAGGCCAGCCGGGGCGCGGATTAAACTGAAAATTATGACCTGTGACCTGTAAGAGGCTATCTGAGGTTAAGTACGATATTTTCCATAGTTTATCCCATAAAGTTTCAGTGAACAGTAATAGTGTCTGCATCAAGTATGTTTTATTAGTAAACATACTTAGTAGTAGTAGTAGTTTTATTAGTATTATTTATTATATTTTCAATTAGTAAAAGAAATAAAAATATTGACTTTGCGGTATGCTCTATGTGCATGGGCGCCGAAAGCGGGGGGACGGGGGGGACGCGTCCCCCTGCTGGCCAACCAGGGGAGGACGTCCCCCAAATTTTTGGGTCAATGGTCATTAATGCTGTCAAGTATCGAATATACTCAAAATTCGCCTCCCACGGTCAGTACCAGCCCGGGTCCGTCCCCCCCCTGCGAAAATTCCGTGGCGGCGCCCCTGTCTATGTGACTAGTGACTCAGCTCAGTTAAGTCCAAGACTGTCAGATTCCTTTCAAGGCTGATAATGGCGACATCTATACATGTTTACAAAAATGATCGATAGAGCACGCCGTGGTAGACTGCCTGAGGTTGTAAGGTTGTTCTGCAGCAAGCCTGCACCACCGGCCACCAAATGAGTAAAGAGTAGCATTCTTTTTGACACATCTATGGCTAGATGCCAGCTAGATTCTAGTTTTGGATCTATAACTTTATTTCGTGAGGGGTTTTAGTCGGCCCTAGCTTCCCCTGCCATCGCCTCGGATCTGCCTGCGGGTATACATTTACAATAAACATTCTGACATTTCGCAGGGGTAAGCCCCTCTAGTCCCCCCTTGTATCTGTCACTGCTGGATACCTCAACCTTCGCTTTTAGACGACAATCAGTCGGTCCAGCTACAGAACACTAGGCTGCCTGAAGCACTGCATGTGGGCTCGTACAATCTAACGCATGCTGGCCGCACGAGGTCCAGTCAAAATTTTGACTGGAGTGCTTGCAAGACTACCAGGACACGACGCTAAAGCTTTGTTTAGTTATGTATGTAAGACAAATCTGGAAATGTGTGGGCATGGCCTAATAAGTAGCGTGTTCGCGTCACTGGTTCAGTTTTTAACGGATGCTTGATGTTTTATGGCACGCAATGTCTCATTGGTACCTGCATGAAAACGTTAAATAGAAACAAATACATACACAATTTTTCACAGAAGGCAACTCGATTTAAATGGTTTAAAAAACCGCGTTTCTACGCAAAATCTGCCAGAATCAGCAAAAACAGGGTATGTATGTTTTGACCGTTTTGAGCAGGAGACTGTCGAATTGTACCCAATGAATCCACTCCCGGTTCACAGTCTGAGTGCCTCCGAACTGTTGTTGTATACCTCTGTTCTGTATTCACCGTCTGAGCACTTCCGGACTTCTCTTGTACACCTCTACCCTGTGTCTACAGCCTGAGCAAGTCCGGACTGTTGTACACATCTGTTCTGTGTCCACAGCCTGAGCACGTCCGGACTTCTGTTGTACACCTCTGTGATGGGATGGAGAGAATCGCGCAGCATTCGACGCCGCCCGGAGAGACACACAGGGCCAGAGAGCGCGATGGCCAGCGAGAGTTTCGCAGCCAACTTCCGCAGGTTCAAAAACATCATCAAGGTGAACATATCTTTCAGAATGTCCATGGTTGTTATTTGTCGGTACTTGCTGATTGTTGCCGAAACCAGGGCTGTTGAATTAACTGGTTGCACCAGAATGACGTAAAATAATATCCGGGCAAAAACCACTAGCCGGTGATTATTACAAAAAATTGATGTTTTTCATGTTTATAGTTTTTTCAGCAGATGTATTGCCAAAGTATAATATACGTGTCATATATATATATATATATATATATATATATATATATATATATATATATATATATATATATATATATATATATATATACAACCTGGCCACTGTACGGAGGCCAGGTTTGCATTTCCGAGCGGAAAAATAATTGTATAAACCTTTCGTCGTATGTGTTGACAGACGATGAGAAACATCTTTTAAACTTAGGCTTAAACTGTTCGATTTTTCCAAAACGCGACCAAGCAAGCAAAAAACCTTAACTAGAGATTTTGTATCAGCAAATATGTGATTATCATAAGGATGGCAAGTTGAATGTTAACCCAGACATTCAAGAACAATCAGCCGCCGAGAGCACAAAGAAACGCGGTAGCACAAAAAGCTGTTTGTTAGATGCGCGACTTCGTAATGCAGCAAAAACATACGGAACAACAAGAATATCATATTTCGCCGAGCAGATAAGAGTTCTGTTTTCGTTATCCTGAACCGGTCTGACTACTTTCAAAAAGTGCGAGATATACTGAAGGATACATGTAAGTTTGAGAAGCTAAGCAGAAATCCTGTAAAGAGCATAAAGAATGAGCTAAATAAGTTAATAGAAGTGAATAACACCGAAAATGGAGGAGTCAAGTTTCCGAGGCTGATTGGTGAATATAGTCCAGGCTAATTCTACTGAAATCCAAAAACGCATAAACAGGGAAATCCCCTGAGGCCTATCATTTCCCAGATCCCAACACCAGCATATACAATATCAAAATTTCTGAATAAGATCCTTTCACCGTATATAGCGAAAGCTCATTCACTTCAGTCATCGGATGAATTTATAGAGATTTTGAAAGTTATAGAAAGACAAGGAACATTGGACTCGTTGGACGTATCGTCACTCTTCGCCAATGTGTCGGTGAATAAAACGATAGAGATTATTCTTAGCTATGCTTACGAGCGTGACTCCATTCGTCACCGCGATTACCTAAGAAGATCCTTCAACGTCTCCTTGAAATATGCACGAAAGGAACACCATTTCGCTGTCTTGAAGGGAAACTCTTCCGGCAGAAAGATGGTGTTGCTATGGGCTCTCCCCTGGGCGTCCTTTTGCGGAGGCATATATGGCCTATACTGAGAGCGAGGTTCAGCAAGAAATGCCAGTTAAACCATTTACGTATTGTCGCTACATAGCCGATGATGTAAAGTACGAAGAACAACTGAAAGACTGGAATCATCTCCTGTCCTGAAATTTACGACGGAGTTAGCCAGCGATGGAAGCATGCCGTTCCTAGATGTTCAAGTAGACTCAAGAGACGCGGCGTACACAACATCTGTATACAGAAAGCAAAACAATGAAGGATTTTGCCTCAACGGAGAAAGCGAATGCCCCGATAAATACAAGAATAGCGTGATTTGCGCCAACATACACCGTGGAATCAAGCACTGTTCATCGTGGGCTCTGCTGTATCAGGAATTTAGCCGGATCAAACAAATACTAACCAACAATCACTACAAGACTAGCGACTTCGACGAACAGATCAGAAGACTCCTGTACAGCCACTTCACACCACCCGAGAAGACAGGCACCAACAAACGACTACTTCTATACTAGAAATCCAGCATGACCACAACCTACAAGATCGCAGAAAAGGTCATCCGAAACATCGTGTACAACACTGTTCACCAACCAAGAGCGAGGAAAATCTCAATTTCATCATTTATTACAAAAGTCCTAAAGTAGCTAATCTGGTAATGAAGAACAACCAAGCAAAAACTACCAAACTCAAAGCGACCAACGTAATCTACGAGTTTAACCCGCGCCCCACCGGGGTCCGGCGCCACCTTCGCCCCACCGGGGGCCATCGATGGCCCCCCTCTAACTCCGAAAATATGGCCGTTAGCGCAAATCTGCAAAGTGCACTAGAAAGCTAGTGTGAATTCAGTAAGAAATTACTTACATGTTTTAGTGCTCAGGTCAATGGTTTGACCTCCAGAGGTCAAATTAGGTCAAGATCGGCTATTTTCACTCAAATATGCAATGATTAAGCAAAATGGGCATAACTCTTAGTTCATTAGAGCTATTTAGGCCTGGTAAGTACATTTGATAGAAAATTGCCAGTACATTTCCCGCTATGTGGAACGTAAAGACCTCCCGCCAGTGGTTTGACCGCCAGAGGTCACCTCGTGACCTAATATGACCTAAGGTCACGAAAGGTCAAAAAGTGACCTTGCCGTATATCAAATGAAAGCCAGTGACAAGACAAACACGATGGTGTTTGTTTCACCGCTCTAGCGTAATTAGGTCAAAAGTTATTGTCAAAATACTGTTTTTGACCTCTGGTGACCTTGGATGATCTTGGAAAAGTCAAAGGGCAAATATGACCCCTGGGATCCGTGAAAGGGTGTCAAAAAACGCTGTTCTGAGCAGTCTGAGTATTTGCAATCATTTTTGTGGCTTTTATATCAATGAACAGCTTTTCCCCATGTTTTTCCAATGGGAGAGGTCGCCTCGTGACCTGACCTCAGGGCACAAAATCGAAAAATCCCGGATATACACCTTGTAGATCCTGGAGGGTTCATGAAGTGTGGGAAGTTTCAAATTGATCGACTTTGAAATGTAGCTCTTACAGAGCTCTAAAGTTGAAGTGAGGTGGCCTTGGTTGACCTCGTCTGGTGACCTGACCTTGGGTGACCCGGGGTAAAAAATTTCAAGGATGATGGGAAAATGATGCAGTAAGAGGTAGAGCCCTCAACCGCGGTGCTGCGCCTCGTCGTTTTTCTGCTATCCCGGAAAAACCTTAGGAGGGGCCATCGATGGCCCCGGTGGGGCGAGGGTTAAGAGGCGGGCAAAGGTACCTGGCACATAACGCATTAAAAAAACCTTGAGCAAGCACCTAAGTAAGTTCTAGGGCAAATGCTTTCTTCAGGGTCCTTACAATAGCCACAAATCTGAGGCCCTCAATTGTTTTTTTTGAGGACAGTCGGAAAACATAATTGATAAGATTAACACGCGCATTGATGGGGGGGCAAGTACCCGCCCACCTCTCGGTTTTTTTCGGAGATAGAAGAAAAATGGCGGCGCGTAGCGCCACCGTACTTGGCATACCTTTTTTCTCATCATTTTTACAACTTCTGTAAAAATTTTAAGGTTAGGTCATCTCAGGTCAGGTCACCAGTACAGGTCATGTGACCTAACCTCAAAAAAAGTTTAAGATAGCACAAGTCGGAGCAGGGTGATCTTATCCGAATGAACCTCATATCACATAACGGGCCCACCGAGTTCTCTAAAATATGCTCCGGTAGAGGTAGAGCCCTCAACCGCGGTGCTGCGCCTCGTCGTTTTTCTGCTATCCCGGAAAAACCTTGGGGGCATCGATGGCCCCCGTGGGGCGAGGGTTAAATGCCCGATCGGTGACTGCGCGCGCCGGAACAACTCAGCTTACGTTGGCTACACAACTACAACCCTATCTAGACGGATAACCATGCACCTACAGGACGGAGCCCCTCTGAAGCATGTCTATCAAAACCACAACATGAAGTTAACGAGGAAAATACTAGAGGAGAACACTAACATTATGGCCAGATGTAGTGATGTGCGTAGGCTAAAAGTAATGGAAGCTGTTTACATCAGGGACAGGGACTCCATCATTAACAAGCAGCTCAACATGAATGGTACCCTGTACCTCTATGATGGCCGGCCACTCGCGCCCCGGGTGTAAAGTGAGGAATGTTACATGTTAGATGTGAGGAATGTTATAAGTGCATATATAGTGTTATGATTATAAGGTGATTTAAGGTATCGTGTAACTAATAAGTAATCACTTAATTTCATTAACAATTATATCTTAGCATATTTCACATCAAAACGGGGGTACAAGTGCCATTTATGCTCGTTTTTCATTCAACTGTATTCCAAACTATCGCAATTTACTTTTTCGTGTCATATTTGATATCAAAGGATCGCGTCGCCATGAATAGGATATATTATATATATTTTTAATGTAATGCCTGATGATGAGTGCCAACTCGAAACGTTGCAAGCCAATACATTAAATAATATCCTCCAGAATTTATCACAAGATCATCGTAAAATAATAAGAGACATTGCAAAGCTGACAAGAAACAAAATCAAAGCGAACTTTACGGTCATTATTACATCGAAATGTGAACAAGAAAACTTACTCCCTAATTTCACGAAAATATATATACATATATATGTATGTTACGGCCCGTATGGAAAACCGGCCCGTCTGCAAACGGGCCGGCCCATTTGTAAACGGGCCAAATAGCTGGCCCGTATGCAAACGGGCCAGCAAATTGGCCCGTTTGCAAATGGGCCGGTCCGTTTGCATAGTCGTCCGGCCCGTTTGCAAACCGGCCGGACTTTTTTGCAAACGGGCCAAAGCTGATAAAGATGTGGGTAGCAGGTAATGACAAGTCAACTTAGTCGATGGTATGTCGGTTAGGAGAAAAATTGTCAATCGCGAGGTGTAAGTGAGTGACATGTCAACCATGTCAATAATAATTTGAATAAGAGAAACACGCCATCAATGATCTGAAAGTTTTGGGTAATAGTTTTTGTCATGAAACTGCCCTATATCTATCAATAGCTGTCATGATACCGTTAAATATTTACTGATAGATATATATCCTTCTGAAACCACCTAAGCATAAGCATAAGCCTGGGCATAAGCGATCATTAGCGATCCCTGCTTTAGTGAAATATTAATTTTCATACTAGGTAAGTATGTACTTTGACTAAGTTACTAGTCATTCTAGATACTTGTTAAATATGTTTGCAGTCAAATTCAAGATAATTTATAAAAACATAGGCGTTTTTGTCTTTGTTCACGGCTTTGGCATACAGTTTCTCATATTGCAGCCCACATCAGGGCAACGAGATCAGCAGAACAGTGGATTTAAGCAACAGTGCATTTAATACAAATTTTGAACCAGCTCCCCGCAGATTGCAACACCATTTCTGATAAAACTTACTTGCAGAATGTTGGGGTTGGCTCCAAAGATACAGAAAATGTCAACTAGGTTGTACGCCACCTGTTGTTCTGACTTTGTTCGGAGTGGACGCAACACTACGAATTTGGTGAGGTGATTCTGACAATTTAGTATATAGGAATATCCATCCTTCCTCTCACTGTGCCAGTCGCTGAGGTCGACTTGAGCATGTCTGGCCATGTCATCAGTAATGGTTGAGAGAGACACTATTGTATTCTGTAGCCGTGTCTTCTTCGTCTCGCAGTTTTTGCAGGTTTCTAGGTACAGCCCGACAGTTGCACGGCTAATGTTGGCGTATTTGTACTTCACTGCGTTAAAGGGAAAGTGGCACCACTTTCCCTTTAACGCAGTAAAGTACAAATAACGTAGTTTTAACTCAGATAGCCAAGTTGTAAAGCATGCTGGAAAACCCGGCACTCAATATATCGTTTGTCTTGAAACTCAAAGCTTCCGTAGAGAAAAGCTAACAACCTACCTGAAATAAACCCCACATGTACCCCATGTAGCAGGCCACAACTGTCAGCTGTTGGTGTGACGACATATGCTGACGTCATGGTGAGTATCAGCCAATCGAAGCCCTTGAAGCCTATTGAATATGGTAGTAGTTGTCAGATCATGACATCATCCACAGGCAGAGACTTATTACTTTCTATAGAGGAGCATTTTAAAAATAAAAATATCGAGCTTATTGTACATGTTTTCAGGGGAAATCATGGACGCTTTCATGAACTTTGGCTAGAAGTACCCCTAATTGCACTAAATTCCAAGATTCAACCAGGGTGCCACATTCCCTTTAACCCTCGCCCCACCGGGGGGCCATCGATGGCCCCCTAAGGTTTTTCCGGGATAGCAGAAAAACGACGAGGCGCAGCACCGCGGTTGAGGGCTCTACCTCTCACTGCATCATTTTCCCATCATCCCTGAAATTTTTTACCCCGGGTCACCCAAGGTCAGGTCACCAGACGAGGTCAACCAAGGTCACCTCACTTCACTTTAGAGCTCTGTAAGAGTTACATTTCAAAGTCGATCGATTTGAAACTTCCTACACTTCATGACCCCTCCAGGGTCTACAAGGTGTATATCCGGGATTTTTCGATTTCGTGCCCTGAGGTCAGGTCACGAGGCGACCTCTCCCATTGGAAAAGCATGGGGAAAAGCTATTTCATGATATAAAAGCCACAAAAATGATTGCAAATACTCAGACTGCTCAGAACAACGTTTTTGGACACCCTTTCACGGATCCCAGGGGTCATATTTGCCCTTTGACTTTTCCAAGGTCATCCAAGGTCACCAGAGGTCAAAAACAGTATTTTGACAATAACTTTTGACCTAATTGAGTTAGAGCGGTGAAACAAACACCATCGTGTTTGTCTTGTCACTGGCTTTCATTTAATATACGGCAAGGTCACTTTTTGACCTTTCGTGACCTCAGGTCATATTAGGTCACGAGGTGACCTCTGGCGGTAAAACCACTGGCGGGAGGTCTTTACGTTCCACAAAGCGGAAAAAGTACTGGCAATTTGCTATCAAATGTACTTTACCAGGCCTCAATAGCTCTAATGACATAAGAGTTATGCCCAGTTTGCTTAATCATTGCATATTTGAGTGAAAATAGCCGATCTTGACCTAATTTGACCTCTGGAGGTCAAACCATTGACCTGAGCACTAAAACATGCGAAGTAATTTCTTACTGAATTCACGCGGGCTTTCTATTGCACTTTGCAGATTTGCGCTAACGCCCATATTTTCGGAGTTAGAGGGGGGCCATCGATGGCCCCCGGTGGGGGCGAAGGTGGCGCCGGACCCCCGGTGGGGCGCGGGTTAAACGTCTTGCTACTGCCAGGATGCCCCAGTGAAAGGTGCAGCTCATGAATAACATCAAAGACTTCCTTATTGTGGATGATTTCTCGTCATGTGTTTTTGTTGATCAACTTTTGCACTCCTGCAATTGTAATTAAATCATACTTTTTTGAAGCGCGGGTAGTGTCTCGCTAAGTACAGCTTTCCATGAGCCTTAACACGCGCATTGACGGGGGTCTGAGCCACCTTCGCATTGACGGGGGGCGGGTACCCGCCCCTAAGATCTCGAGAACCACAGTAGGTAGCGAAAAACGGTAAACGGCGTTGGGCTGCCCATCCACTTCTCCATCGAAAACATTTGAACCATTTTTTTGTCAGGTCACATTTAAGGTCATGAGAGGTCAAAACATGCCCGTCATAGGGATAACATGTAAATTCAGTTTTTCGGCCATTAACACGCGCATTGACGGGGGGCGGGTACCCGCCCCCCTCGGGTTTTTCGGAGATAGTAGAAAAACGGCGGCGCTACGCGCCGCCGTACTTGGTATACCTTTTCCCTCATCATTTTTACAACTTCTGTGAAAATTTTAAGGTTAGGTCATCTCAGGTCAGGTCACCAGTACAGGTCAAGTGACCCGACCTCAAAAAAGTTTAAGATAGCATAAGTCGGAGCAGGGTGAACTTATCCGATTGAAACTCATATCACATACTGGCCCCACCGAGTTCTCTAACATATGTTCCGGTATTTTTGATATCGATGACCTAAGGTCAGAAACGAGGCATGACCTCTCCATTGGAAATACATGGGAAAAATGGTTTTTACGGAATAACTCAGTAACGGATGGTGATAGAGCATTTATTTTAGCTGCATTAGACTCACCTGGGCTTTGCGGTTCTAATGATATGCATTTTATATAATTTGACCCTGACCTGACCTCAGGTCAGGTCAAATCCTTGATTTGACCTAGCAAGGTCAAATTATATATCATTCGATTCGGCTTACTAAGAGGATTCATATAGTTCAAGTCGTTTTGCTCTATCTTTACTTGTTCAGATGTAATGCCCGAAAAACTGAATTTTACATGTTACCCCTATGACGGGCATGTTTTGACCTCTCGTGACCTTAAATGTGACCTGACAAAAAAATGGTTCAAATGTTTTCGATGGAGAAGTGGATGGGCAGCTCAACGCCGTTTACCGTTTTTCGCTACCTACCGTGGTTCTCGAGATCTTAGGGGGGCGGGTACCCGCCCCCCCGTCAATGCGAAGGTGGCTCAGACCCCCGTCAATGCGCGTGTTAAATCTGAACAAGTAAAGATAGAGCAAAACGACTTAAACTATATGAATCCTCTTAGCAAGCCGATTCGAATGATATATAAGTTGACCTTGCTAGGTCAAATCAAGGATTTGACCTGACCTGAGGTCAGGTTAGGGTCAAATTATATAAAATGCATATCATTAGAACAGCAAAGCCCAGGCGAGTCTAATGGAGCTAAAATAAATGCTCTATCACCATCCGTTACTGAGTTATTCCGTAAAAACCATTTTTCCCATGTATTTCCAATGGAGAGGTCATGCCTCGTACCTGACCTTAGGTCATCGATATCAAAAATACCGGAACATATTTTAGAGAACTCGGTGGGGCCATTATGTGATATGAGTTTCAATCGGATAAGTTCACCCTGCTCCGACTTATGCTATCTTAAACTTTTTTTGAGGTCGGGTCACTTGACCTGTAATGGTGATCTGACCTGAGATGACCTAACCTTAAAATTTTCACAGAAGTTGTAAAAATGATGAGGGAAAAGGTATACCAAGTACGGCGGCGCTACGCGCCGCCGTTTTTCTCCTATCTCCGAAAAACCCGAGGGGGGCGTGTACCCGCCCCCCGTCAATGCGCGTGTTAATGTCCGCTAAGTCTTTGACGATCTCATCATAAGTGACCTTCGGCACCGACTGCGTGTTTGGTGCTTTCTCATCTTTCGCAGCAACAAAAATAAGCAAAGAACTCCTCTTGCGACATAGTTCCTGATTATAATCATTATTGGTAACTTAATGAAGCAAGAGAGTGGGCACAAGACGAGGTTTAGGACAATACGCACATTGGAAATGATATGACCGCATTCACTTTTCAGGGCATATTTTCCATAGTATTCAACAATCGAAAACCAATCTGATCAGAGGCTAGACAATGCCGGTGTTCACCAGAGGTGGTCTTTGCCTGTGACTAAGCCAGATTCTTAGCATCGTTAAAACTGTTTTTTGGCAAACAAGGAGCACTAAGTTATTTCCGGATACATATTTACTTTGATAACTGAATACGTAGGTACCAGTCATCCTTAACCCTCGCCCCACCGGGGGGCCATCGATGGCCCCCCTAAGGTTTTTCCGGGATAGCAGAAAAACGACGAGGCGTAGCACCGCGGTTGAGGGCTCTACCTCTCACTGCATCATTTTCCCATCATCCCTGAAATTTTTACCCCGGGTCACTCAAGGTCAGGTCACCAGACGAGGTCAACCAAGGTCACCTCACTTCACCTTTAGAGCTCTGTAAGAGCTACATTTCAAAGTCGATCGATTTGAAACTTCCTACACTTCATGACCCCTCTAGGGTCTACAAGGTGTATATCCGGGATTTTTCGATTTCGTGCCCTGAGGTCAGGTCACGAGGCGACCTCTCCCATTGGAAAAGCATGGGGAAAAGCTATTTCATGATATAAAAGCCACAAAAATGATTGCAAATACTCAGACTGCTCAGAACAACGTTTTTGGACACCCTTTCATGGATCCCAGGGGTCATATTTGCCCTTTGACTTTTCCAAGGTCATCCAAGGTCACCAGAGGTCAAAAACAGTATTTTGACAATAACTTTTGACCTAATTGAGCTAGAGCGGGGAAACAAACACCATCGTGTTTGTCTTGTTACTGGCTTTCATTTGGTATACGGCAAGGTCACTTTTTGACCTTTGGTGACCTCAGGTCATATTAGGTCACGAGGTGACCTCTGGCGGTCAAACCACTGGCGGGAGGTCTTTACGTTCCACATAGCGGAAAAAGTACTGGCAATTTGCTATCAAATGTACTTTACCAGGCCTCAATAGCTCTAATGACATAAGAGTTATGCTCAGTTTGCTTAATCATTGCATATTTGAGTGAAAATAGCCGATCTTGACATAATTTGACCTCTGGAGGTCAAACCATTGACCTGAGCACTAAAACATGCGAAGTAATTTCTTACTGAATTCACGCGAGCTTTCTATTGCACTTTGCAGATTTGCGCTAACGCCCATATTTTCGGAGTTAGAGGGGGGCCATCGATGGCCCCCCGGTGGGGCGAAGGTGGTGCCGGACCCCGGTGGGGCGCGGGTTAAATGCTAAAGCTCTGCAAGCAGCAATCTATTCAAGCATTGCAAGCATTTCTGCACGCATGTAAATGGAATGCAATGCAGTCACAATGCTTGTCATGTTCAGATATTAATATTAACTTAATTTAATCGCCCAGTTTACAAATTCATGGGAAATAAAAAGATTCATGAAAATGGAAAAATTAGATGCATTAAACTAAAAAATACGGACTTTCTCTAATAGACCAGACCCAATCAGTTTCCATACAACTTAGTTTTCATGGTCCAAATGCGATCTGATCAAACTGCAGATCCAGATACATCTTGGAGTCGTCGAGTTCATGAAGCGCTATTTTCCCAACACTTTAGCACAGACTCTGCCATAGTGATGTGAAAAAACGCGCGTACTCCATCTGCATGCGATCCGGATCACATTTTGGCCATAGAGACTAGGCCAGTGACTATCATCCGAATCCAAAATCCAATAAATATGTATTGAATACAGCTAATTCGATAATGACCTGGATTCAAATGCTCATCCAGTTTCGAAGCTAAGCTGTTCCGGCACTCAGCAAAAGGTGGAGGTAATGTTACCTGGGATAATTTGCCTAGAAAGGCCCCGAAGCAGCCAATTTGGATTCAGTAAAGCAGAGGAAGATAGACTGCAGCATAAAATGGAAAATTAATTTGGAACTTTGTTTCAGCTACTTAATTTCCTTTACCTAGAAAAGATGGCAGCCTTAGCTAAACCTTCTATGATGAGAGGCGCTGGCATTGCCTCTAATCTAATTATCCTGGCCAGGTATGATTGTAAATGCAGATGGGGTGGCACAGGATATTTATCAAATTCTTAACACGCGCATTGACGGGGGTCTGAGCCACCTTCGCATTGACGGGGGGCGGGTACCCGCCCCCTAAGATCTCGAGAACCACGGTAGGTAGCGAAAAACGGTAAACGGCGTTGGGCTGCCCATCCACTTCTCCATCGAAAACATTTGAACCATTTTTTTGTCAGGTCACATTTAAGGTCACGAGAGGTCAAAACATGCCCGTCATAGGGATAACATGTAAAATTCAGTTTTTCGGGCATTACATCTGAACAAGTAAAGATAGAGCAAAACGACTTGAACTATATGAATCCTCTTAGCAAGCCGAATCGAATGATATATAATTTGACCTTGCTAGGTCAAATCAAGGATTTGACCTGACCTGAGGTCAGGTCAGGGTCAAATTATATAAAATGCATATCATTAGAACCGCAAAGCCCAGGCGAGTATAATGCAGCTAAAATAAAGGCTCTATCACCATCCGTTATTGAGTTATTCCCTAAAAACCATTTTTCCCATGTATTTCCAATGGAGAGGTCATGCGTCGTACCTGACCTTAGGTCATCGATATCAAAAATACCGGAACACATTTTAGAGAACTCGGTAGGGCCATTATGTGATATGAATTTCAATCGGATAAGTTCACCCTGCTCCGACTTATGCTATCTTAAACTTTTTTTGAGGTCGGGTCACTTGACCTGTACTGGTGACCTGACCTGAGATGACCTAACCTTAAAATTTTCACAGAAGTTGTAAAAATGATGAGGGAAAAGGTATACAAAGTACGGCGGCGCTACGCGCCGCCGTTTTTCTACTATCTCCGAAAAACCCGAGGGGGCGGGTACCCGCCCCCCCGTCAATGCGCGTGTTAAATCCATGACTCAAAAATGAATATTTTAATATGGACCTCTCCCCAAACCAGAAATAGAGCATAACCTGAAATCGAAGATAGTAAATTTCTAATGCTATATTTAGGGTTCAATCCAGGGATGACGCAATATTCTTAAACGTAGGTACACAACCATGCATAACATTTACCAGAGATTCAGCAAGTCTCAAGGTGACGAGGCGGTCCAATCACCCCTGCACTTCACAGATAAAAGAAGGCGTACAACGCTTGGTCTTCCGGCGGCAGGTCGGGTCACTATTATCCTCAGGAGGTGGAGTGGGCGGGATTTATCCAATGCACTTCGGTCCAGAAGTGAAAAAATTAGGCATGATGCGATTTGGAGCTAATTTTCATGAAATTTGATGAGTAGACCCATTCCAAGAACGCTGCTGCGTGCGAATTCATTTTACTCAAATCCGTTTTAAACGAGCCGGCTGATTTGTAAACGGACCGGCCGGTTTGCAAACGGGCTGGCCAGTTTGTAAACGGGCCGGCCGGTTTGCAAACGGGCCGGGATACTAGAAAACCCAAACGGGCCAGACTTTTTGCAAACGGGCCACATCGCTGGCCCGTTTGCATACGGATCGGCTCATTTGCAAACGGGCCAATTTGCTGGCCCGTTTGCATACGGGCCGGCTATTTGGCCCGTTTACAAATGGGCCGGCCCGTATGCAAACGGGCCGATTTTCCATACGGGCCGTAACATGTATATGTTTCATAAAATATGACGGCATATTCAGTGTTGTTTTTTTCTTGGTGAGGCTTTCAATTTTGCGGAGTAGTTTTTTTCCTTGGTTGTCCAAATCTGAGAGAATTGTGCTTATATTTACACGTTCAGGTAAGGTTTCATTAATCCAATTGACATCCTCAGACAACATGAGTGACATAAGACGCAAAGTTAGAAATACGCATACTATAGGCTTTGAATCCAAAATCAATCGCAGATCGGTTTGGTCAGTAATGTTTTGAAAAATTGAGCTGACATGGCTCTATAATTATTTCTGTGCGCAGGTGCTTTTAATGTGGATGGTATCTCCATTAATGGCAAAAGCGCAAACAATGCTATCAGCCTTTTCTGTTGTATGATGAGCGGCTTGAATAAAATAATGCAGGTCTGGCAAACTACCTGATCACAATGCAAGCATTACTAGGAGGCATTAACACTACATAACACTCAATGACAATTCACTATACACGGATATCCATAACACTGTACGGTTTGAGCCAGCCTGTTGGGGAGCCGTTTATCATACAGAGACAGGTTCCCCATCAGATTCATCTGTCTGTTGATTTCTGGGTCCCTGTCTCTGATATAAACGGCCTCCAGGACGGTTAGTCGTCTCTTGTCAAAACACCGCGCTATGATGGATGTATTATTTACGAGCATAGCTCCGGTGAGTTTTGTTTGTGTGTCGTTTCAGTATGTTTTTGGGGGCACCGGCCTGGAGGTGGAGTGTCATACCTACGTCTTGAGAGTGTAGTCGTCGTGTGTTCGATGTATAGGTATCGAGTTAGGACGGCGCGCACAGTCGCCGATGGGGCAATGGTACTCGTATGCAATGTTCACAGTCTGTAGAACGGATTTGTCTTTGTTGAAGTTGTTGGTCATAACTAAATTGGATGTAGATGGGCTTTTGTCTGTTATTAATGACGCTGTCCTGTCCCGTTCTAGGCTGTATAGTCTCGTCTTTGTCTTGTTTGGGTTTTGTGGAGAGGTGTTGGTGTAGGAGTTTTTGGATGGTGCTATCTATGTCAATGAGACGGCAGTTCTTGTTTACTAGTATTTGCCTAATTCTCTCCAGTTATTTGTGTAGCAGGGCCATGTACGTTTGACGTTTGATGGCCCTGTGGACGTATGCTCGGATTACTCTTTGTTTGTATGTGTCGGGGAATTCACTATTTCCGTTGAGGCATGCGCCAGTATCGGTTGGTGTCCTGTCACCGTGCTAACGAAATCCCCGCTGGTGCTGGGTGCAATTATCAGCACGTCAGGAAATGGGATCTTATTATTTGATGTCCACAGGGCCATCAAACATTGCGGTCAAATGCTTGATTTGACCTAGCAAGGTCACATTATAAATCATTCGATTCTGATT
This sequence comes from Lepas anatifera, assembly GCA_034440635.1. Classification (NCBI taxonomy): domain Eukaryota; kingdom Metazoa; phylum Arthropoda; class Thecostraca; family Lepadidae; genus Lepas; species Lepas anatifera. Next base: position 211,424 of record JAOTON010000320.1, read on the forward strand.
GCAGCAAGGATTCATATAGTTTAACACGCGCATTGACGGGGGTCTGAGCCACCTTCGCATTGACGGGGGGCGGGTACCCGCCCCCCTAACATCTCGAGAACCACGGTAGGTAGCGAAAAACAGTAAACGGCGTTGGGCTGCCCATCTACTTCTCCATCGAAAACATTTGGACCATTTTTTTGTCAGGTCACATCTAAGGTCACGAGAGGTCAAAACATGCCCGTCATAGGGATAACATGTAAATTCAGTTTTTCGGCCATTACATCTGAACAAGTAAAGATAGAGCAAAACAACTTAAACTATATGAATCCTCTTAGCAAGCCGAACCGAATGATATATAATTTGACCTTGCTAGGTCAAATCAAGGATTTGACCTGACCTGAGGTCAGGTCAGGTCAGGGTCAGGGTCAAATTATACAAAATGCATATCATTAGAACCGCAAGGCCCAGGCGAGTCTAATGCAGCTAAAATAAATGCTCTATCACCATCCGTTACTGAGTTATTCCGTAAAAACCATTTTTCCCATGTATTTCCAATGGAGAGGTCATGCCTCGTACCTGACCTTGGGTCATCGATATCAAAAATACCGTAACATATTTTAGAGAACTCAGTGGGGCCATTATGTGATATGAGTTTCAATTGGATAAGTTCACCCTGCTCAGACTTATGTTATCTTAAACTTTTTTTGAGGTCGGGTCACTTGACCTGTACTGGTGACCTGACCTGAGATGACCTAACCTCAAAATTTTTCACATAAGTTGTAAAAATGATGAGGGAAAAGGTATACCAAGTACGGCGGCGCTACGCGCCGCCGTTTTTCTACTGTCTCCGAAAAACCCGAGGGGGCGGGTACCCGCCCCCCGTCAATGCGCGTGTTAAGTTGTTTTGCTTTGTCTTTACTTGTTTAGATGTAGTGACCGAACACCTTCATTTACACGTTATTCCTATGAAGGAATGTTTTGACCTCTAGTGACCTTAAATCTAATACGACAAAAAAATGATTAAAGTTTTTCGATGGACATGTGGATGGGTTACCCAACACCGTTTATTATTTCTCGCTACCTAGCGTGGTTCTCGAGATCTTAGGGGGGCGGGTAGCCACCCCTCGTCAAAGCGAAGGTGACTCAGACCCCCGTCAATGCGAGTGTTAATCCACGCCCCAACGGGGTCCAGTTCGACTTTCGCCCCACCAGGGCCATCGATGCCCCCCTCTAACTCCAAAAATATGGGCGTTAGCGCAAATCTGCAAAGTGCATTAGAAAGCTCGTGTAAATTCAGTAAGAAAGTACTTCACATGTTTAAGGGCTCAGGTCAGTTGTTTTACCTCCAGAGGTCAATTTAGGTCACGATACGATATTATCACTCAAATATGCAGCGTTTAAGAAAACTTGGCATAACTTTTATGCCATTAGAAATATTGAGATCTGGCAAAGTATATTTGATAGGAAAATGCCAGACCGTTTCCGTTAGGTGAAACGTTATGACTTTCCGCCAGTAGTTTAAACTCCAGAGGTCACCTCGTGACCTCATATGACCTGATATCACAAAAGGTCAGAAAGTGACCTTGTTGTATATAAAATGAAAGCCAGTGACAAGACATACACGATGGTGTTTGATTCAGCGCTCTAGCCTAAATAGGTCAAAAGTTATTGTCAAAATATTGTTTTTGACGCCTGGTGACCTTGGATGACCTCGGAGAAATCAAAGGGCAAATATGACCCCTAGGATCCGTGAAAGGATGTTAAAGAACGTTGTTCTGAGCAGTCTAAGCATTTTCAATCATTTTTGTGACTTTTAGATAAGAAGACAACTTTTTCCCAAGGTTTTCAATGGGAGAGGTCACCTCGTAACCTGACATCAGGTCAAGAAATCGAAAAATCCCTGATATACACCTTATAGACCCTGGCGGGGTCATGAGGTGTAGGAAGTTTCAAATCAATCGACGGAGAAACGTAACTCTTATATAGCTCAAAACTTGAAGTGAGGTGACCGTTGGTTGACCTCGCCTGGTGACCTGACCTTGGGTGCCCCGCGGTAGAAAATTTAAGAGATGGTGAATAAATGATGGGGTGAGAGATAGAGTTCTCAAACTTTCTTGTCATTTTTCTGCTATCCCGAAAAATCTCAGGGGGGGGTGGGGCCATCGATGGCCCTCGGTGGGGCGAGTTAAGTAGCCCCAAATGACCTCTCAAAAGTCACAGGTCCAAACTTGCAACATGAAAATATAGTACGGCTTAGGATACTGTAATTTGGAGAATACGAAGGTATTCCACGGTATCTACAGAAATAGAACACCTTTTCGACAAATTTCCGTTTTCCCCATGCATTTTCAATGGAGACGTGATGATCCGTACCTAACGTTAGGTCACCCATATGAACAGTTCCAGAGATATATTATGCAGCACTCGGCGGCTCAATTATGTGGTTTAAGTTTCAATTCGATGGATTCCGTTTTTTCTTACTTATGCCACCTTCAACATATTTGGAGGTGAGGTCACTTGACCTGCACTAGAAATCTGACCTGGGAAGACCCAATCTTATAAAATGTTGGTTAAAGTGGAGGAACTAATCAAGAATCAAGTGTGCCATGTACGGTATTGCATGTCCTTTTATGCCGTCGGAAAACCCCGAGGAAGGATGATTAAACACCAGGGGAGGGTTAACACCCGCATTGACGGAGGTTGGAGCCACTTTCGCCTTGACGGGGGCGGATACCGCCGCCCCCTAAGATCTCAAGAAACCGCGCTAGGTAGCAAAAAAACGGTAAACGATGTTTCATACCCCATCCTTTTCTCAATTGAAAATATTTGAACCATTTTTCAGGTCATATTTAAGGTCACTAGAGGTCAAAACATTCCATAATAGCGATAACATGTAACTTAAGTTTTTCGTCCATTACATCTGAACAAATAAAGATAGAGCAAAAATATTTTAACTATATGAATCCTTCCAGCAAGCCGGTTCGAATGATCTATAATATGACAATGCTCGGTCAGCTTAAGGATTTGACCTGACCAGAGTTCAGGTCAAGGTCAAATTGGACAAAATGCATATCATTAGAACCGCAATGACGAGGCAAATCGAATGCAGTTAAAATAATCCTTCAGTCTCTATTCATTAATAAGTAATTCAGTTAATTCGAACGGAGTGGAGAGATCATAGTACGTACCTGACCTTAGTTCATCGATATAAAAAATACCGGAATATATTTTAGAGAACTCGGTGGGCCATTATGAGATATGAGTTTCAATTGGATAGTTTACCCTGTTCCGACTCATGCTATCTTAACACGCGCATTGACGAGGGTCTGAGCCACCTTCGCTTTGACGGGGGAAGGGCGGGTACCCGCCCCCCTAAGATCTCGAGAACCACGGTAGGTAGCAAAAAACGATAAACGGCGTCGGGTTGCCCATCCACTTCTCCATCGAAAACATTTGAACCATTTTTTTTCTCAGGTCACATTTAAGGTCACGAGAGGTCAAAATATGCCGTCATAGGGATAACATGTAAATTAAGTTTTTCGGCCATTACATCTGAACAAGTAAAGATAGAGCAAAACGACTGGAACTATATGAATCCTCTCATCAAGCCAAATCAAATGATATATAATTTGACCTTGCTAGGTCAGATCAAGGATTTGACCTGACCTGAGGTCATGTTAGGGTCAAATTATATAAAATGTATATAATTAGAACTGCAAAGCCGGGGCGAGTCTAGTGCAGCTAAAATGAATGATCTATCACCATCCGTTACTGAGTTATTCCGTAAAAAAACATTTTTCCCGTGTATTTCCAATGAAGAGGTAATGCCCCGTACCTGACCTTAGGTAATTCATATCAAAAATACCGATGCATATTTTAGCACGCGCATGGACGGGGGTCTGAGCCACCTTAGCATTGACGGGGGCGGGTACCCGCCCCCTAAGATCTCGAGAACCACGGTAGGTAGCGAAAAACGGTAAACGGCGTTGGGCTGCCCATCCACTTCTCCATCGAAAACATTTGAACCATTTTTTTGTCAGGTCACATTTAAGGTCACGACAGGCCAAAACATGGCCGTCATAGGGATAACAATGTAGATTCAGTTTTTCGGCCATTACATCTGAACAAGTAAAGATAGAGCAAAACGACTTGGACTATATGAATCCTCTTAGCAAGCTAAATCGAATGATATATAATTCGACCTTGCTACGTCAAATCAAGGATTTGACCTGACCTGAGGTCAGGTCTGGGTCAAATTATATAAAATGCATATCATTAGAACCGCAAAGCCCAGGCCAGTCTAATGCAGCTAAAATAAATGCTCTATCACCATCCGTTACTGAGTTATTCCGTAAAAACCATTTTCCCATCTATTTCCAATGGAGAGGTCATGCCTCGTACCTGACCTTAGGTCATCGATATCAAAAATACCGGAACATATGTTAGAGAACTCGGTGGCGCCATTATGTGATATGAGTTTCAATCGGATAAGTTCACCCTGCTCCGACTTATGCTATCTTAAACTTTTTTAGGTCGGGTCACTTGACCTGTACTGGTGACCTGACCTGAGATGACCTAACCTTAAAATTTTACAGAAGTTGTAAAAATGATGAGGGAAGAGGTATACCAAGTACAGCGGCGCTACGCGCCGCCGTTTTTCTACTGTATCCGAAAAACCCGAGGGGGCGGGGTACCCGCCCTCGTCAATGCGCGTGTTAGCACCCGCACTGGAGGGGGTCTGGCACTAACGCGCACTGGAGGGGGGGCCTGGTAGGCCCCCCTAAGATCTCGGAAACTAAGAGGGTTAGAACAACGCCACTTGGTAGGTGGGTGGGGGCTATGGTGATCTACATGATGACCAATTTTCATTGACCTAGGTCAATATCTTCAAGGTCAAACGAGGTCGTAAAGGTCAAATATTGGCCATGCTGGTATCGATTGATAAATGCTGTGATTATGCAGGAAAATGGCGGGAATAAGCTAAAGGCGGACAAGGTTCATAGAGAAGAGGTCTCAAAGAGGCTTCCCCACAACTTTTGGGTCAAGGTCATTCAAGGTCATTGACCTTTAAGGTCACCATATGGTATACTACTTATTATTTACACTTTGACTAACCCTGTAGCCACTGTTTGGCGGAAAATGAGGATTGACCTTCCCAATGACCTTTGACCTTGACCTTTGTATTGGGGTACCCTACCGATGCCGTCATAGCATAATATATGTCAGACAGGGTAACGTCATTTGGCCGGACGCGCAGTGGTCAGTGACCTTGAAAGTGCAGATATGACCTTGACCTGTGGCCTTTGACCTTGACCTTGACTTTCATGTGAAGTGACCTTGACATATAGTCTCGCTTATATGACGTTATGACGTCACCACTCGGTCTTCAATGCAAGCTAACTGGTCCGACCGCGCGTTTACGGCGATCTCAAAATGCAGGTCTGACTTTGAAAGCCTATAAGTCAAAAAATTTTCGACCGATTTTCAAAAAGTCTTCACCAATCGACGCGCTATTAAATTCTGTTAAATGTGGCCAGGTTTCGTTTTTCCACTGCAAGCGGTTCTCCGACCACCTCGGAAAAACAGGTGGGGGGGGCCTCGAGGCCCCCCTCCTCCAGTGCGCGTGTTAGAGAACTCGGTGGGGCCACAATGTGATATGAGTTTCAATCGGATAAGTTCACCCTGCTCCGACTTATGCTATCTTAAACTTTTTTTGAGGTCGGGTCACTTGACCTGTACTGGTGACCTGACCTGAGATGACCTAACCTTAAAACTTTCATAAAAGTTGTAAAATGATGAGGAAAAAGGTATGCAAAGTACGGGGGAGCTACGTGCCGCCGTTGTTCTGCTATCTCCGAAAAACCCGACGGGGGGCCGGTACAGCCCCCGTCAAAGCGCGTGTTAAACTTTTCGTGGTCAGGTCACTTGACCTGTACTAGGGACCTGACCTGAGATGATCTAACCTTAAAATTTGTTTAAAAAACGTCGGAAAAATGATGAGAAAAATCATGCCAAGTACGATGGTGCCCACTTGCCGCCGACTAACCTTATCCTTAAAAAGCCATAATGGGGCGGATACCCGCCCCCTCCCGTCCATGTGCGTGTTAAATGTTACTAAATATTTGGTTCATTAGCTATGTTTGGGCAGAAATAAGGCCAAATTAGGTATTTAAAAAATGTGCCACAGTAACACATGCCTGCATTGCCATGTTGATGGGCCACATTGACCTAGACTTGGGCTCATTGTCTATGTTTGGATTTTGGATTGACATAATTATTTAGGCTTTGCTATTCGTTGGAAATTACAGTACTATATACAGATATGTGGAGAAAGTTATAATATCTCAGAATTGATCTCCTACTATAAACAGGGCAAGCGCTAAAACACGCCTAAACATATCTACAAATACTTAAAAAAACTCATCTATTCCGGCAGCTGGTGTCGCTGAGCATCATTCTGGACATTTTGGCCTCCATCTTCCGCATCTACCAGCGCTGGCACCCACTGCCGTTCATCGCCAGCATTGTGCACCTGGTCCGGTTGGGGTGCACCATCTTCGAGGGCACGTCATACGGCCTCATGAACCGAAGTCTCCGCGAGTCCTACCTGGAGATATTCGGCTTCAGGAGGCACCGCAGGAGGATTCGCCCGTCGAGGTGCAGCGTTGAATGTGGCACCTTGTTTGAATCCAGAAACTTAGTGTGATTAGGGATATTTGTAACCGAAAATCATGAAAAGGATGATTTCTTTGAAGAATGTACAATAAGCTTCAATATTTAAATTTTTAAAATTATCCACCAGGGTGAAAATAAACCTCTGCCTGTGGATGTCATCATGATCAGGCAATTACTACCATATTTAATAGGCTTCAAGGACTTCAATTGGCTGACTACTCACTGTGACGTCAGTGCTGTCGTCACACCAACAGAAGACAACTGTGGCCGCCTGGCTGGGGTACATTTGGGCAAGATACCCAAAGGCCAAGAATCTCGCCAACTCGCCCACGCTCGTGTGTAGCCAAATGAGGTTCAAGGACCAGAACTTAGGTAACCAATCACGGAGAATTGACAGAGATCAAGAATTGCACTCAACAGCACAAAACAAGTATTTCCACGATCTTACCGCCACGTAAAAAGAACGATCCATAATATGCAATGGTACCTCGACTGATTTATAGGTACCATTATAACTTTAGTGACAGACGATACAAATTAGTGGCAAATAATTTATCCTTACTCACTCGCCTTATTTCACAGCTAAGTTAGAGATGGTTAGGTAACCACATCGGCAACGAAATTGACCCATATAAAGCCATGAGAAAAAGGTACTCTAAATTGCGATGCCATGAGAACGGTAATATTCATTCTCTTATATGAATTTGACTATTTATTTTGAGCAGAAAGAGAAAACTTTAGAGTCTATATCAGAATTCATAGTGAAATTACTCTGCATAAGATAGAAACTCCACTGCTTACGTTTTACTTGAGGACTCGTTTTACGGAATTAGAGATGGTCTGGTAGCCAGGCCGGCAACGGAAATTACGATTAGGGACCACCAGGTAGCCACTTGGGTAGCCACGAAGTTTTGCGTTTCTGGCGCGCAAGTAGCGAGAAAAAAACAGTCAGAGAAATACGTGTAGAAGTTTCTGTGTGGGTATCTTACTATGAGGCTGTTGATTTTGACCTAAATCAAAATAGGAGGTTTTGTTGCCAGTGGTAAACCCACTACCAATTCTTATATATTATGCCGCAGCCAGAGAAACGTAGGAAAAAGTGAAGTCTGCCAGATCTCAAAAGCCCAGGAGAGTAGTGTGATTTGAGGGTGTCAATTACAGCACACATTTTAATCATGTGCATGCGAGATATCCAAACTGTAGACCTGTGGAGATGAGAGTTGCAAGTTCTGGCTTTGCACCTAAAAAATTATATGCTATTTGGTGCCCATGAAGTCAGGTAAACTGCACGTAGGTTTCTTTGGTGCCTACCTATGTCAATTTTATCAAATCAAGCTTAGCAAATTTGTGATGATTCCAGAAATGTTTCCATTGAGCAGGTGAATGTGGTGATGCCTATTGATCTGCTTCAATCTTTCTAGGATTTGCTGGATGATGGTTGTGGTATTAGGAGGTACTTGTCCTCTGGCTGAGTACCTATATTTGGTTGCAGGCATTGGAGATATTCAAATTATATGTATTCTTTTAACAAAATGTTAATTACATGTATCCTTCAAATAGCTTAAGTTTCAGCATAGTGGCTGCTACAGTCAAATGGTGGTTGTCTGCTGTCTTAGCAATGATGATCTAAGCAATAATTTATCATAGTAAGCAGTTGCAATAAGGGTACTAGACTCTGACGGCACATATTACATGCCGTATTTTCATGCAGTATGCTGTATTTTTTCATGTCTTTGTGTATTAGGTGTTTGATAACATTTTTACTGATTAATATGCGCAGCTAATGGACACATGCTTGTATTACACAACATACAACTTGTAATCACGGCACATATGCTTAAAATTTCGTTGTTTGGTACTAAGAGTATGCTATATGTAATTCATTAGTCTCCAAATCACTGTAAATTTAATTCCTTTCATACTTCCGCTTTTTGAGAGTAAATTTTCACTCACTAAGACATTTTCTGGGATCAATTTAAAGCCTCAGTTCACGCAAAAGCTTATTTCACTTCAGGTAGCCATGTTGGTCGCATCAAGGATATGTGGGTAGCCAACCTGACATGTTCTTGACCTCTGAAGATACCTTTACTTAAAGATACGTTCAAGAGGGATTCCTCGACGCCCGAGTGACGTCACAGGGGGTGGAGGAATTCCTTCATCATTGAGTCGTGTGTTAAACTGCTGGTAATGGCACTTCCCACTGACGAATTTTTTGAGAATACACAGTAATCAAGTTTATCCCAAATGCAATGCAAAATCATTTAATTATCCATTATGGGCCTCTTTTTTGCAAGCATTTTTATATTTAATCATTTAATTTTCCCATGTTATATGCTACAAGGTGTGACGTCACACCCGGTGTCTGCGCCTGCTGTTGGAGTGGGGCTGACATTTGGGTACATTTCAGGTCGGCTTTTAGCTTTTCTTCAAGGAAGTTTTGAGTTGCAAGACAAATGATATATTGTATAACGGGTTTTCCGGCATGCATTACAACATGGCTATCTCAATTAAAATATCATTATAAAGGTACCACATTCCCTTCAAAGGGAGTGTCCCACTTTTATAATGGGTTTCGAATTGAGATAGGGGTTTTGTAGGGCGCGTTGAGAAACCACTATTGGCATATTCATTTTCCCCCAAAGTTTTCAGTATACATTTTCCGCCAGGTTTAAAGTTCAAAGTAAAAGTTCTTATTACCTTGCTCCAATCCCTGAAAGAATATCTTCAATATGGTTGCAGAAATCTGATTGATCGTAGGCCCTAATCCTCGCCCATTGGCTGCAAATACCGTGCTATCGACTGAGACAGCATGCAACTGCCTGTTGACCGAAAATCGCGGTGGAGTTAACGTCCAATGCTGAGCGCGACTGGGCCGAAATGCACCCAATGGGCCCCAACACACATCACATCCTTCCTCCCCCGAACTTACCAAAACAAGTATCAATTGACATCAAGCCTATGCACCATCTTTCAACCGCTGAATAAACACGGCCGACGTAACGACATCTGTCGTTCAATTTTGACACCAGTGCTTCTTATTACTACTGCACGTGGTTTTGTCATGCGGAAAGGCTGTGAATGGGCGCCCCCCCTCCTAGCCTTTACAATGAGTCTATTATAAATATTTGGGATCTCACTGATAATTAAAACTTTTATTTTGATGACGCTTCTCATTGTTAGAAAAGAGGGTATATTTATGGTTTTAACGTATAAAAGTGGGGGAAAAGTCATGTTTCCTGGCTTTCAGACCTTTTTTTTCTTTTTAAATTGTTAGTTTCAGAAGAAAAAATATTCATTCCCTTTAAATGGACTAATTCTACCAACTGTCCCATTAAGCATTTTAGCTGAGGAAGAATCAAAGTGAATATATCTGACATTAGTTTTTTATCTTGTCAGGGTCATTGTTTCGCTAAGAACATAGATACTTGATGCCAGCAAGATAATTAGGATATTTAGTTGCTTGATATCTAAATTAACGGGACACCTCCCTAATCTGCATGTTCTTGGAGCATAGGTATTATATGCAACCAAATTCAGAGGTGGCATTTAACCAGGGGCGCAACTTTATGTTTTCGATTGGGGGCACCCGGCTCGAAAGGGGGCCCGTACATGATGGGGGCCCGTACATGATGGGGGGCCCTTACATGATGGGGGGCTCGTATTTTTTAATGAAAATGTGACCGAAAAAACGTATTTTCGACCGTTTGTTGTCGAAGACTGACTGCAAAGGTTAAATAACAATTTCGTCACTGTTCCTGATTTGCACTATTTAGCCTAAAAAGTAGACAGAAGACCCAATCTTTTGAACGAGCTGCCAAACTATGTAAGGATATTGGACAAGTAGGTGTCTACTTACCTTCTTTGTCGTCCACGCGGATGCTCTCCTCCGGAGGTACAACGGGATCAGCCCCGGACGACGCAGGAGGGATGGATGCTGGAGGGTCTTTTAGCAAACGGGATCCAGCTGGTGGCTTGGCCGAGGAAGGCAATGATCAGGAAAAGAAGGATTGGAATTAAAACCTTACTTTACCGTGTTGCTGGAAACTATACACATTGCTTTTTTCCGAGTTAGTTTTAAATTGGGGTTTTAATTTTTGCGGTCGATAAATGAACGTAGCTTGCAAAGTACCAAAAATAGTAGTGATATGAACTACTTTAAGTGGACGCGTACGTTGCTAGAGATTAAATGCAAATATGATCGGGGTCATTTTGTAACTGTTTCCAAAATAAGCAAGACGATTCTAGATTCATAGGTTACCTGAAAAAAGAACAAAGTTTAGGTAGTTTTGCCAGAGCAGCCCCTCGGTATTGAATGTTCTTTGTTTTACGCTTTTGTGCACCCGACTTATGTTTATACTGTCCAACCATTTTAACATTTACACCTGGAACAAAATTGCATTATCGCGAATAATTTGATACAAATGAAAGGTAGAGGTCGAAGTACGAAATTCCTTTATCAGCGGGGAAATCGAACCTACTGATATTTATTTTACATGATCAAGACACCTTTTTCTGATCCATTCACCTTGCCAGTTCATGACATTTTACAACACTGGGTACTGGTCAAGGGGTACTATGAATAGGTGGTACTGCCTATTTCCCTTTACAATCCTCATATAGGATCAGTACAAAAGGAATGGGGGGCCTGACATTTCTCACGCCCCATCATTTTTCCCCGAATGTTCCAGGAGGCATGGGACCGGCCGCACGTTGCCCGGGAAAACCACAGGGGGCCCGCAAGCATGGCAGGGGACCGGTTTCGGCAACAGGGAGCACGGATATACCATCTGGGGCACGAAACTGCTAACAAATAAGGAACTCCTGCAAATACGCGACTAACACAACAGCTTCAGTTTCTGCACTATATTCTTAGACCACAAGGGGCCCAGACAGACCACAGAGGGCCTGAATACACCAAAGGGGCCGGGCAGACCACAGGAACCCAGAAAACCATAGGACGCCGGTATGCCCACAAGGGGCCCGAGCAGACCACACACAGCCAGCAATTTGGCTGGACTCTGCCAGATATATGCTGGGCTCTGACTGGGCAGAGCCCGCGTACATGGGCTCAGCCCAGGTCCGGCTCCGCTGCGCCTGGGCAGAGCCCATGGTCAAACAAGACCGGGCTCTACCGCTCGGGCAAGTTGTCATCTCCCGACCTAATGTCGGGCTCAGCCCGAGTCTATGTGGCTCAGCTATGAGTCTTAGGGCTCGGGCAGGGCCCGGCCCAGCCCGCTCTGGGCCCGGTCGGAATTGCTGGCTGGGCAGCGGGCCCGGGCAGACCACACGGGGCCTGGATATATAAAAGGACCAGGGCAGACCACAGGGACCCGAGCAGAACACAGGGGCTGGGATAACCACAGAGGGGCCCCAGTCTGGAAAGTATGGCAGCAGACCCGACGAGTCCGCACCAGCCTTGTAGATTTTTCGCACCACCAGCAGCCTAAAATTCACACCAAGCATTGGTGAGAAATTTCACTGACCCGGAAATTTCGATGTTTTTACCAGTTTCTCCCTTCTCAGACCTCCGTGGGTGTTTGATTTGAGCTCCCTCGCACCATACAGCAAAAGTGGGCATTTGTTTGCTCCAAAGTTCGAACCACCTGAAGGGTGTCCGCACCACAAGATCTCGCCAAAAGTGCCATACTTTGCAGACTGGGAGGGGCCCGGGCAAACCACAGAAGGCCCGCGCAGACAAAAAGGGGCCCGAACGGACATCTTATTAGTTAGTTAAGGACTTTTTATAAGGCCTCCTCCTGTGTCTTCCTAACTATTCAGTCATTTTTTCAGTGTCAACTTCCTCGCACCAGGCTTGCAAATTCGCACCAGGCTGATAAAATTCGCACCACTCGCTCCTGTCTCCAAGGGCACTCGCACCGACGAGATCTCGTCGAAAATGCCACACTTCGCACACTGTGGCCCGGGCAGACCACAGGGGCCCAGGATACCACAGGGGCCCGCATGGCAAGCATGGCAGAGGCTGGTTGCAGTTACACGAACCGCATCCATGGCAGGCCCGTCTGCATCCACAGGGTATTAACTACTGGGAGTAGGGACCCGGCTGCAGCCACCAGGGGGCGGGGCGAATGGGGTGGCCACCAGGGGGGGGACGAATGGGGCAGCCACCCCTTAAACCCAAGAGCCTCTGAGGACAAAATGCCGCCCCCAAACCCTCCCCCTCCCCGGGATGCGACGATTGGTCGCCCATTGGGTGAAAAGTGCGCCCTTCGGGTGGCTAAGTGTCACCCTGTCCCCTGAGGCTTTGCCCTTCCCCCTTCCCTTACCCAAATTCTAGATACATCACTGGCGGCCATAGGGGGCAAAATATTCACCAAGTCTTGGTATTTAGCCATCAGGGGAGCCGGACAGGGGATCATCACTCATTAGTGATTTAGCCCGACAGGAGCTAATAGCAAACAATCACTTCACTTGCCATTCAACACTGCGCATCGGAGCACGATTTGGATTGACACGAAAAGCCCAAACGTAAAATCCAAACCATAGCCTAACGAAACTTTTCCAGAGTAGACACAAGCCGATTGAATCATAAGCATGCCAATTTTACTGTTCAAGGCAAACTTTGTGCAAATCATTCGCCTCGGCGAATGCGACAAGAGAGCCAGGAGCACGCCTTAGCTTCCTTCGCGCTGCGCTGACAAGTCCGGGAAATTAAGAGGCTACCATTCGCCGGCGGACGCACATTATTTGACCCAGATTTGACGACAAGATATGATACACTTTTTGACACACAAATTTAAGAGGCTTAAATTTGTCTGTATTTAAAATTCCACTAGAACAAACAAAAATGGAAAACTTTATGCACATTTCTGACAAAAATGCCTAAAAATATATCAATGAAGAAAAGTAGTGCCGGCGGAGAGATGCCAAAATAACAAATATGTCAATTTATTAAACCAGTACTTATCGGAAGGGGCCCGGCTGCGTACGGTGGGGGGCGGGGGTGGTGAACTACGGGGGGTCGTAAGCAAGGCAAGGAGCCCGGCAGAGGTGCAGAAAGTATGCTGGCTGTCACAAACTCAATGCGACGTATGCCTCCTCTGTCACACAGAGCTGGAAATAATAATTGCATACTCGAATACTATTTCCAATATGCTGAATGTCCTCTACCTGTCCCTTACTTTTTGCAGCAGACAAGGTTTTAGCACCAAACCATTATAGCATGAAAGTAGTAAACTGAGTTTTCATTTATAGATCATGTTTTTGTTTTTGGAAGGAAAATTCCCAATTATGGGTCATTTTTTCCAGTATTGGGGTCATAACTATTATTGGCAACTCTGACTGCAGTTTCCCCAATGACATGCATTTCCTTTTTTGAAGAAGTTTCCATTTTTGGAAGGAGTGTTTCCAATTATGGTACTTTTCCACATGATTACATGTAGCAATTATCATGAAATTAGTCATTATTGGGAACATACCTATTAACCCTCGCCCCACCGGGGGCCATCGATGGCCCCCCTAAGGTTTTTCCGGGATAGCAGAAAAACGACGAGGCGCAGCACCGCTGTTGAGGGCTCTACCTCTCACTGCATCATTTTCCCATCATCCCTGAAATTTTTTACCCCGGGTCACCCAAGGTCAGGTCACCAGACGAGGTCAACCAAGGTCACCTCACTTCACCTTTAGAGCTCTGTAAGAGCTACATTTCAAAGTCGATCAATTTGAAACTTCCTACACTTCATGACCCCTCCAGGGTCTACAAGGTGTATATCCGGGATTTTTCGATTTCGTGCCCTGAGGTCAGGTCACGAGGCGACCCTCTCCCATTGGAAAAGCATGGGGAAAAGCTATTTCATGATATAAAAGCCACAAAAATGATTGCAAATACTCAGACTGCTCAGAACAACGTTTTTGGACACCCTTTCACGGATCCCAGGGGTCATATTTGCCCTTCGACTTTTCCAAGGTCATCCAAGGTCACCAGAGGTCAAAAACAGTATTTTGACAATAACTTTTGACCTAATTGAGCTAGAGCGGTGAAACAAACACCATCGTGTTTGTCTTGTCGCTGGCTTTCATTTGATATACGACAAGGTCACTTTTTGACCTTTCGTGACCTCAGGTCATATTAGGTCATGAGGTGACCTCTGGCGGTCAAACCACTGGCGGGAGGTCTTTACGTTCCACATAGCGAAAAAAGTACTGGCAATTTGCTATCAAATGTACTTTACCAGTCCTCAATAGCTCTAATGACATAAGAGTTATGCCCAGTTTGCTTAATCATTGCATATTTGAGTGAAAATAGCCGATCTTGACCTAATTTGACCTCTGGAGGTCAAACCATTGACCTGAGCACTAAAACATGCGAAGTAATTTCTTACTGAATTCACGCGAGCTTTCTATTGCACTTTGCAGATTTGCGCTAACACCCATATTTTCGGAGTTAGAGGGGGGGCCATCGATGGCCCCCCGGTGGGGCGAAGGTGGCGCCGGACCCCCGGTGGGGCGCGGGTTAATGGGAGCGTACATGTACACACAATTGGGAACCCTAACCACAGCTTCCCCCCCACTAAACTTCTATCTCACATATCAACAAAAGGGAAAAAATGTCAATGTCAGCATAGTATTTGAATCTACCTAAAATGTGTTGGTAAAGTGGACCTTAGGTAGCATTTTTATAAACACATCAAATGCTTAAAATTTGTATCCCACTCACGATCAGCACCTGCCTGGTCATTCCTTTTTGCAGTAAAAACTCTGAGGCAACTAGCCTGCATAGATGTAAAATTATGTCTCTTGCCCTAATAGGTACAGAGGTATTGGAATTCACATACCAAAGAAAGATCCAAAGTAGTCAAAATACTGCTTTAACTCCATGCAGTTCAGGTCCTGTGCTTACTACCACCACTGGTAGTAAGCAACACACCCCCAACCAGCGTTTTTCAATGTCTATTTCTTTCTGAGATTTGCTGTGATTTTCTGAGATAAGAAGGGGGTCTACTCGGCCGCCTCCAGTGCACGTTAGTTCCAGGCCCCTCTCCAGTGGGGGTGTTAACCCTCGCCCCACCGGGGGGGGCCATCGATGGCCCCCCTAAGGTTTTTCCGGGATAGCAGAAAAACGACGAGGCGCAGCACCGCGGTTGAGGGCTCTACCTCTCACTGCATCATTTTCCCATCATCCCTGAAATTTTTTACCCCGGGTCACCCAAGGTCAGGGTCACCAGACGAGGTCAACCAAGGTCACCTCACTTCACCTTTAGAGCTCTGTAAGAGCTACATTTCAAAGTCGATCGATTTGAAACTTCCTACACTTCATGACCCCTCCAGGGTCTACAAGGTGTATATGCGGGATTTTTCGATTTCGTGCCCTGAGGTCAGGTCACGAGGCGACCTCTCCCATTGGAAAAGCATGGGGAAAAGCTATTTCATGATATAAAAGCCACAAAAATGATTGCAAATACTCAGACTGCTCAGAACAGCGTTTTTGGACACCCTTTCACGGATCCCAGGGGTCATATTTGCCCTTGACTTTTCCAAGGTCATCCAAGGTCACCAGAGGTCACAAACAGTATTTTGACAATAACTTTTGACCTAATTGAGCTAGAGCGGTGAAACAAACACCATCGTGTTTGTCTTGTCACTGGCTTTCATTTGATATACGGCAAGGTCACTTTTTGACCTTTCGTGACCTCAGGTCATATTAGGTCACGAGGTGACCTCTGGCGGTCAAACCACTGGCGGGAGGTCTTTACGTTCCACATAGCGGAAAAAGAAGTGGAAATTTTCTATCAAATGTACTTTACCAGGCCTCAATAGCTCTAATGACATAAGAGTTATGCCCAGTTTGCTTAATCATTGCATATTTGAGTGAAAATAGCCGATCTTGACCTAATTTGACCTCTGGAGGTCAAACCATTGACCTGAGCACTAAAACATGCGAAGTAATTTCTTACTGAATTCACGCGAGCTTTCTATTGCACTTTGCCGATTTGCGCTAACGCCCATATTTTCGGAGTTAGAGGGGGGCCATCGATGGCCCCCCGGTGGGGCGAAGGTGGCGCCGGACCCCCGGTGGGGCGCGGGTTAACACTTTGTGGAGAACTGCATTAGCACACATTTGCTATCTGTACAATATTGATATGATAATTTGATCATGAAAACTCACCTGAATCACTGTTGTTGCCAGCCTGTTGCTGGCGCCAACTCTCCTAAATTCCTCCAGCTCCAAATCTATCTAACCAATCTAGGGCACAAATAAACTAAGGCACAAGCAGGCTAAGGAATGAAAAACCAAGCTTGATATGGGAAAGTGCATCAGTCTTACAATAGCCTACATGCATCTTAGATTAGCCATGGGCAGCAATATTTATTCTAGCTAGCTTTCGCCTGCACTTATCTTAAATATACCTAATGAATATGCCCTCAAAATAAGTGTCTAACTTGTCTTGTCGCTGTTGCGCAGTTTAAGTAGAATTGCTGCCTAGCTATGTTTATTTTCTCACTCACTTAGTACTTTTATTAGTAGCTTTGAGGCGTACTTAATACTAAATTCGTAGAAATAGGGGCCAATAAATCGAAGACACTCAAACTGTAAATATGATTTAACCTGAAAAAATGGACAGAAAAGTACTTAATAAGGTATCTGCGTTATCGTTAATGCCTTAAATATGCCTACAATCGTGTATTTCTCGAAAAAATTGACTGTCACATTTCCGGTATCTAGGCGCCAACTTTCTGCAAACTACTAACAATCAGCCCCATTGGGCTGCATGTTAACCTTCGCCCGGGTGGGGGGGGTCTTTTTAGACCCCCCTCGGGTTTTTCCGAAGTGACCAAAAAACGGCGGCGCGCAGCGCCGCCAAACTTGGTCTAGCTGTTCCTTCATCATTTTTACATCTTTCCTGAAAATTTTGGCTCAAGGTCATATCAGGTCAGGTCACCAGGTCAGGTGAAGTGACCTCACCTCAAAAATACTTAGGACGGCATAACTAAAAGAAGAGTTAATCGATCAAGATGAAACTCATACCACATCTTGGGCCCACCAGGAGCTACAACATTTGTTCCGGGATTTTTGATATTGGTGACCTAAGGTCATGTGCAGAGCATGACCTCCCCATTGACAGTGCATGGGGAAAATCACGAAATGAGCTTTTCTCAGTAAGTATGGATGGAATCAACTTCAAACATCGGTTGCGACTTGCTCTTAGCCCATTTCTGAAGCTGATACCAAAATTTTTGACTTGTGACCTTTAAAAGGTCACCTTAGGTCAAATAAGCATTTTTGGTGTTTTTCTCTATAAATTTTGAATAAACTAAGATAGAGCTTTTATTTTGTCACCGAAGTGTTTGTATAGTCACTGGAAGTCAAATGATATACATCATGACTATACCAGGTCAAGTTGGGTCAGACCGTTGACCTGGGTCAGGTCAAATTCTTAAATTTGACCTGGCATAGCAATATCATATATCATTCGATTCGTATTGACGAGAGGATTGCAATGGTGCATAAACTATGGCTGTATCTTGTTTGGTTTGGAAGCTATTACCGAAAAAGTAAACGCCCTTATGCATGGGTGGCTATGGACATTCCCAAGAATATGCCCAATATTTAGTGACCTGTAGCTCCCTAGGCTTTGACCTGACACGAAAATGAATGCCACTGTAATGAAAGAGCATCTCAAGAGCTTTCTGAATGGTGTTAGAAAAATGTTTCTACCTATCATAGTTTCTGAGATATAGGAGGTTTTCTTACTACACCTCATATTAGCGATTTTGACCTATTTTGACCTCTGGTGACCTTGATATTGACCTGACAAGAAAAATGACCGAAGTATTTTCGATATCATTTTCAAAGAGCTTTCGATTGCCGTTTTGCGCTTTTTTCTAGCTCTCTTAGTTTTTGAGATCGTGGGGGGTCTTTTTAGCCCCCCCCCCACCATGGCGAAGGTGGCTCGTACCCGCCACCGGGGCAAGGGTTAAAATCTGGCAACTGTGACAGCGGTTTGCGGGTTTTCTGCAGCGGTGATCCCTCGTTTTAGTAGAAACTGAACACAGTACCAATATTGTATTACTAATGGTACGCTGTGTTATTGAAGAACAGAGCTGCTAAGTTAAAATATTCCCTACACGCCTCATTCTCTATTTCGAAAATATGGGGTTTGATCTTGAGCCATACAGTCAGGATCGCTATTTTGTCACAATTATGCACCTCAATTTTTGTAAATGTGTCACAAACTCCGGTAGCTGAGTTGGCAAGTTTCTACACCTCTGGAGCCCGGCTAGAGCCAGAGGAGGCCTGGGTAGCCCAGAGGGAGCCTGAAATTATAGCACGGGTTCCCGAATACAGCGAAGTGGGAGGAGTGGAATCAGGGGCGGATTCAGGCCGATGGTGGGGGAGGGGGGCAACGGGGCCCCAAATCGTGAAAAACAAGGTTTTTGTTTGAAGAAAATTCGTAAAAATCAGTAAAATCGGGGGATTTGGGGAGGGCATCAAATCCCCCGATTTTACCATTACCCCTGGATCCGCTAGTGCTGTGGTTCCTTGCAGACCACAGGGACACGGACAAACCATAGGAGCCCGGGAAAATTGCAAGGGGCCGGGCAGACCGCAGGGGGCTGGGTAGACCACAGGGGGTCCGAGCAGACCACAGAAGGCCCGGGCAGACTAAAAGGAGCCCAGACTACAGGGGCCCGGGCGGACCACACAGGACCCAGGCACACTACAAAAAGCCCAGACCACCTACAAAGGCCCCGGGCAGACTAAAAGTGGCCAAGGCAGAATACAAGGAGCCCGGTTGCAGTCACAGAGGAACCAAAAACGTCCCGAGACTGCCAGAAATAGGGCCCCGGATGCAGTCAAAATGGGTCTGGGAATATCGTTAGGGGCCCGTTTGCGGACACAGCGATTATGGGTGGCCCTAAAGGGGACCGCCCCCAAGCAAGCATGCCAGGGAGCCCGACCGCAGCCACAGCAAGCCCAGATAGACCACGGGGCCCCGCACTCATGGCAAGGGCCCGTCCGTGACATTAGAGGACCCGCGCCTCCTGGACCACAGGGAGCCCGGTTGCAGTCACAGGTCCCGGTGCAGTCACAGGGGGCCCGGGTGGATCACAGGCGCCCGGTTGCGGTGACAGGGGCTCGGGCGGATCACAGAGGGCCCGGTTGCAGTCACAGGGGCCCGGATGGATAACAGGGGGGGGCGGGTGGATCATAGGGGGCCCGGTTGTAATTACAGGGGGCCCGGGTGGATCACATGGGGCCCGGTTGCAGTCACAGGGGGCCCGAGTGGATTACAGGGGGCCCGGTTTCAGTCACAGGGGGCCCGGGTGGATCATAGATGGCACGCTTGCAGTCACAGGGGGCCCGGTTTGCAGTCACAGGGGCCCGGGTGGATAACAGGGGGCCGGGTGGATTCCAGGGGCCCGATTGCAGTCACAGGTGGCCCGGTTGGACCACAGGGAATCTGTTTGCAGTCACAGGGGGCCCGGGTGGATCTCGGGGGGGGCCCGGTTGCAGTCAAAGAGAGCCCGTGTGGATCACAAGGGGCCCAGGATGGATCACATGGGGCCACGGGTGGATCACAGGGGGCCCCAGGTGGATTACAGGGGCCCGATTGCAGTCACAGGGGGCCCGGGTGGATCAAATTGGGCCCGGTTGCAGTCACAGGGGGCCCGGTTGCAGTCACATAGTGCATGGCTGCAGTCACAGGGGCCCTGAGTGGATCACAGATGGCCCGGTTGCAGTCCCAGGGGGCCCGGGTGTATCACAGAGGCCCGATTGCAGTCACAGGGGGCCGGGTGGATTACAGGGGGCCCGGTTGCAGTCACAGGGGGCCGGATGGCTCACAGAGGGCCCGGTTGCAGTCACAGGGGACCCGGGTGGATCACAGATGGCCCGGGTGGATCTTAACTGGCCTGGTTGTAATCACAGGGGGTCTGGTTGCAGTCACAGGGGGCCCGGGTGGATCACAGGGGGCCCGGTTGCAGTCACAGAGTGCCTGGTTGCAGTCACAGGGGCCCCGGGTGGATCACAGGGGGCCCAGGTGGATTACAGGGGGCCCGGTTGCAGTCACAGGGGGCCCGGGTGGATCAAAGGGGGCCCGGTTGCAGTCACAGGGGGCCCGGTTGCGGGTGGATGACAGGGGGCCCGGTTTCAGTCACAGGTGGCCCGGTTGAACCACAGGGAATCCGTTTGCAGTCACAGGGGCCCGGGTGGATCTCAGGGGGCCTGGTTGCAGTCAAAGAGGGCCCGTGTGGACCACATGGGCCCAGGATGGATCACATGGGGCCCCGGGTGGATCACAGGGGACCCCAAGTGGATTACAGGGGGCCCGATTGCAGTCACAGGGGGCCCGGGTGGATCAAAGGGGGCCCGGTTGCAGTCACAGAGTGCCTGGTTGCAGTCACAGGGGCCCCGGGTGGATCACAGGGGGCCCAGGTGGATTACAGGGGGCCCGATTGCAGTCACAGGGGGCCCGGGTGGATCAAAGGGGGCCCGGTTGCAGTCACAGAGTGCCTGGTTGCAGTCACAGGGGCCCCGGGTGGATCACAGATGGCCCAGTTGCAGTCACAGGGGGCCCGGGTGTATCACAGGGGGCCCAGTTGCAGTCACAGGGGGTCCGGTTGGATCATAGGGGGCCCGGTTGTAATTACAAGGGGCCCGGGTGGATCACATGGGGCCCGGTTGCAGTCACATGGGGCCTGGATGGATCATAGGGGGCCCGGTTGCAGTCACAGGGGCCCCGGGTGGATCACAGATAGCCCATTTGCAGTCACAGGGGGCCCGGGTGGATGACAGGGGGCCCGGTTTCAGTCACAGGGGGCCCGGGTGGATCATAAATGGCCCGATTGCAGTCACAGGGGGCCTGGGTGGATCAAAGGGGGCCCGGTTGCAGTCACAGAGTGCCTGGTTGCAGTCACAGGGGCCCCGGGTGGATCACAGGGGGCCAGGTGGATTACAGGGGGCCCGATTGCAGTCACAGGGGGCCCGGGTGGATCAAAGGGGGCCCGGTTGCAGTCACAGAGTGCCTGGTTGCAGTCACAGGGGCCCCGGGTGGATCACAGATGGCCCAGTTGCAGTCACAGGGGGCCCGGGTGTATCACAGGGGGCCCAGTTGCAGTCACAGGGGGTCCGGTTGGATCATAGGGGCCCGGTTGTAATTACAAGGGGCCCGGGTGGATCACATGGGGCCCGGTTGCAGTCACAGGGGGCCTGGATGGATCATAGGGGGCCCGGTTGCAGTCACAGGGGCCCCGGGTGGATCACAGATAGCCCATTTGCAGTCACAGGGGGCCCGGGTGGATGACAGGGGGCCCGGTTTCAGTCACAGGGGGCCCGGGTGGATCATAAATGGCCCGGTTGCAGTCACAGGGGGCCCAGGTGAATCATAGGGTGCCCGATTGCAATTAAAGGGGGCCCGGGTTGATCACAGATGGCCCGATCCCAGTCACAGGTGGTCCGGGTGGATGATAGGGGTCCGGTTGTAATCACAGGTGGCCGGGTGTATCACAGGGGGCCCGGTTGCAGTCACAGGAGGGCCGGGTGGATCACAGATGGCCCGGTTGCAGTCACAGGGAGCCCTGAGTGGATGACAGGGGGCCGGTTGCAGTCACAGGGGCCCGGGTGGATCACAGGGGCCCGGTTGCAGTCACAGGGGTGCGGGTGGATCAAAGAGGGGCCCGGTTGCAGTCACAGGGGTGTGGGTGGATCAAAGAGGGGCCCGGTTGCAGTCACAGGGGGGCCGGATAGATCACAGGGGGCCCGGCTGCAGTCACAGGGGCCCGGGTGGATTACAGGGGGCCCGGGTGAATTACAGGGGGCCCGGTTGCAGTCCACAGGGGGCCCGGGTGGATCACAGAGGGCCCGGTTGGATGACAGGAGACCCGAGACTGCCGGAATTAGGGACCCGGCTGCAGTCAAAGTGGGCCTGAAAAATATCGTTAGGGGCCGGTTGCTGACACCGAGGTTAAGGGTGGCCCACAGGGCACCCGCAAGCATGGGAGGGAGCCTGGCCTCAGCCAAAGCTAGCCCAAGTAGACCACTGGGGTCCGGAATCGTGGCAGGGGCCCGGCTCTGTCCGCAGGGGCCCGCAACTTGGGATTGGGGGGGCTCGTCGGGTCATTGGGGGGCTTCTCCGAGCATTGGGGGGCTCGAGCCCCCCCAAATATATGGAAAATTGCGCCCCTGCATTTAACACACACACAGTGGAAGGGAGAGGTTTTAGAGTGCTCCCCACCTATATTTCCAAGGTGGCCGGAGAACTGTTCACCGCCAGAAAACCCCGGTCTAAGACCTGGGCTAACGCCCTACTGGCGCAGGAGAGCCGCATGACAATGTGCTGAAAGCAAAACCATATTTCCTTCGCAATGTACCTCTTCATAAGCCTGTAGGTCAGTGTTATCATTATTTTCTTTCTAATAACTAATAAAGAGCGCGCGGTCTCGTCCGGATTCGAACAGGGAATCCCTGATAAATAGACAGATCGTCTAAACATTATACCAGTGCGCCACACCCTGCACCCTCCCACAAGCCCTACACCTGTGACCCGTCAGTAGGTCACTAGCTGGTATCACTCAAACGAGGATAGCGCCGTGGCGCAGCGCAGGGTGTTGTGCTCGTATAGAAAAGGCACAGTATAAAGCTGTTTCTAGAAGACGAACCAAACATTATGTTGGTCTGGAATTACTTGTATTGGCGACCCAGGGCCGCAAGCTAGCTTAATGCCAAATTTCATCCACTTCCATTTATTTTAAGGAATTGAAACCATGGTGAGAAACAAAGATGATCCGAAAAATTTAGCACCTTGTACTTCATTTTCGGACTTATTACTCGAAAGCCGTTGGAGATATGAGGGTAGTGTAAATGAGTGAAATCACTGCAATTAGCTTTCCTCTTCAGTCATGTGAAATCTGAGCTTATGAATGACATGTGGTCGGAACTGAGAACCTACAAATAAAAGGCTTTCTACAAAAATTTCTTTATACTTATAAAACAATGAATTTCAATATCACGATATCAATCTCCAAGTATTTGCAGACAGGAGCAATGTTCTTTCATTATCTGAAATTAAAATTCAAATCGGCGCATTATATCGCGAGATATTAACCCTCGCCCCACCGGGGGGCCATCCATGGCCCCCCTAAGGTTTTTCCGGGATAGCAGAAAAACGACGAGGCGCAGCACCACGGTTGAAGGCTCTACCTCTCACTGCATCATTTTCCCATCATCCCTGAAATTTTTTACCCCGGGTCACCCAAGGTCAGGTCACAAGACGAGGTCAACCAAGGTCACCTCACTTCACGTTTAGAGCTCTGTAAGAGCTACATTTCAAAGTCGATCGATTTGAAACTTCCTACACTTCATGACCCCTCCAGGGTCTACAAGGTGTATATCCAGGATTTTTTTATTTCGTGCCCTGAGGTCAGGTCACGAGGCGACCCTCTCCCATTGATAAAGCATGGGGAAAAGCTATTTCATGATATAAAAGCCACAAAAATGATTTCAAATACTCAGACTGCTCAGAACAACGTTTTTGGACACTCTTTCACGGATCCCAGGGGGCCATATTTGCCCTTTGACTTTTCCAAGGTCATCCAAGGTCACCAGAGGTCAAAAACAGTATTTTGACAATAACTTTTGACCTAATTAAGCTAGAGCGGTGAAACAAACACCATCGTGTTTGTCTTGTCACTGGCTTTCATTTGATATACGGCAAGGTCACTTTGTGACCTTTCGTGACCTCAGGTCATATTAGGTCACGAGGTGACCTCTGGAGGTCAAACCACTGGCGGGAGGTCTTTAGGTTCCACATAGCGGGAAAAGTGCTGGCAATTTGCTATCAAATGTACTTTACCAGGCCTCAATAGCTCTATTGACATAAGAGTTATGCCCAGTTTGCTTAATCATTGCATATTTGAGTGAAAATAGCCGATCTTGACCTAATTTGACTTCTGGAGGTCAAACCATTGACCTGAGCACTAAAACATGCGAAGTAATTTCTTACTGAATTCACGCGAGCTTTCTATTGCACTTTGCAGATTTGCGCTAACGCCCATATTTTCGGAGTTAGAGGGGGGGCCATCGATGGCCCCCCGGTGGGGCGAAGGTGGCGCCGGACCCCCGGTGGGGCGCGGGTTAACACGCGCATTGACGGGGGCGGGTACCCGCCCCCCTCGGGTTTTTCAGAGATAGCAGAAAAACGGCGGCGCGTAGCGCCGCCGTACCTGGTATACCTTTTCCCTCACCATTTTTACAACTTCTGTGAAAATTTTAAGGTTAGGTCATCTCAGGTCAGGTCCCCATTACAGGTCAAGTGACCCGACCTCAAAAAAAAAGTTTAAGATAGCATAAGTCGGAGCAGTGTGAACTTATCCGATTGAAACTCATATCACATAATTGCCCCACCGAGTTCTCTAAAATGTCTTCCGGTATTTTTGATATCGATGACCTAAGGTCAGGTACGAAGCATGACCTCTCCATTGGAAATACATGGGAAAAATGGTTTTTACAGAATAACTCAGTAACGGATGGTGATAGAGCATTTATTTTAGCTGCATTAGACTTGCCTGGGCTTTGCGGTTCTAATGATATGCATTTTATATAATTTGACCCCTGACCTGACCTCAGGTCGGGTCAAATTCTTGATTTGACCTAGCAAGGTCAACTTATATATCATTCGATTCGGCTTTCTAAGAGGATTCATATAGTTCAAGTCGTTTTACTCTATCTTTACTTGTTCAGATTTAATGGCCGAAAAACTGAATTTACATGTTATCCCTATGACGGGCATGTTTTGACCTCTCGTGACCTTAAATGTGACCGGACAAAAAAATGGTTCAAATGTTTTCGACGGAGAAGTGGATGGGCAGCCCAACACCGTTTACCGTTTTTCGCTACCTACTGTGGTTCTCGAGATCTTAGGGGGGGCGGGTACCCGCCCCCCCCGTCAATGCGAAGGTTGCTCAGACCCCCGTCTAAAAGACTTTTGGCTTTTAGATCATAAGTTTTTTTACCATACTTTTTCAACGAGAGAGGTCACCTCAAGACCTGACCTTAGGTCACGAAACCGAAAAATCCCGGATATACATCTTGTAGACCCTAGCGGGGCCATGAACTGTAGGAAGTTCCAAATTGATCGACTGAGAAATGTAGCTCTCATAGAGCTCGAAATTTGAAGTGAGGTAACCTTGGTTGACCTCGCCTGGTGACCTGACCTCGGGTGACCCCGGGTGAAAAATGTCAGGGATCGTTTGAAAATAATGGGGTGAGAGATAGAGCCCTTAACCGCGGCCCCTGCGTTTCGTCGTTTTTTTGCTATCCCCAAAAAACCTTAGGGGGCATCGATGTCCAATGTGCGGCGAGGGTTAATAGTTAAGTAAACTCAAGGTCAAGGTCAAGGCCACGGATCAAGGGCAAACCTTCCTTTCCTGGCTAAATGTTTCTATAGTTCCAGTTATATTGCATTGAACTTGAATGACCTTGAATTCAAAGTTTCAGAAACATCGTATGAAACCTTCCCTCTATGACTGTAAATATCGCTATATAGCCGTAGTCCTCTTTTGGTATATTCCGTTTTTTCGTATATTGAAGGCATTTTCCGATAGGTCTCCAGCACGACACAATTTGACTTTTACCAACTTATTTGACCTTGAAAATATTGACCCAGTACAGTGACATTGTTCGATAAGATATATCTCCATCGACCCACACACACTCCCTAACGAGAGTTTGTCAAATCTCTTGTTTTCTGAGATCTCAGGGGGTTACTTTACCTCTTGCGACATAGCCTAGTCAATGGAGCGCACTAAATCCCCCCTTTGACGCCTGACTTCTCTCTACTGCGCGTGTTAAATGAGGGGTAAAAGTGAACTGCCCATGTTTTTTTCAGGCTATTACTTCATTTAACATTTAAAAACTTTCAAATAGTTCTAGAGAAGGCATACTTTTTGGCTCGAGCGTCCTTAAATTTCATTTTTCCTCAAATTTTCTGTCTGTTTGTATTGGTGTCTTACAAGCTAAAACATATTTTATATGTCATGGTCGTGCATGTATTTTTGTAGATTTTTCTTACTTTAACCCTCGCCCCACCGGGGGGCCATCGATGGCCCCCCTAAGGTTTTTCCGGGATAGCAGAAAAACGACGGGGCGCAGCACCGCGGTTGAGGGCTCTACCTCTCACTGCATCATTTTCCCATCATCCCTGAAATTTTTTACCCCGGGTCACCCAAAGTCAGGTCACCAGACGAGGTCAACCAAGGTCACCTCACTTCACCTTTAGAGCTCTGTAAGAGCTACATTTCAAAGTCAATCAATTTGAAACTTCCTACACTTCATAACCCCTCTAGGGTCTATAAGGTGTATATCCGGGATTTTTCGATTTCGTGCCCTGAGGTCAGGTCACGAGGTGACCTCTCCCATTGGAAAAGCATGGGGAAAAGTTGTTTCATGATATAAAAGCCACAAAAATGATTGCAAATACTCAGACTGCTCAGAACAACGTTTTTGGACACCTTTTCACAGATCCCAGGGGTCATATTTGCCCTTTGACTTTTCCAAGGTCATCCAAGGTCACCAGGGGTCAAAAACAGTATTTTGACAATAACTTTTGACCTAATTAAGCTAGAGCGGTGAAACAAACACCATCGTGTTTGTCTTGTCACTGGCTTTCATTTGATATACGGCAAGGTTACTTTTTGACCTTTCGTGACCTCAGGTCATATTAGGTCACGAGGTGACCTCTGGAGGTCAAACCACTGGCGGGAGGTCTTTACGTTCCACATAGCGGGAAAAGTACTGGCAATTTGCTATCAAATGTACTTTACCAGGCCTCAATAGCTCTAATGACATAAGAGTTATGCCCAGTTTGCTTAATCATTGCATATTTGAGTGAAAATAGCCGATCTTGACCTAATTTGACCTCTGGAGGTCAAACCATTGACCTGAGCACTAAAACATGCGAAGTAATTTCTTACTGAATTCACGCGAGCTTTCTATTGCACTTTGCAGATTTGAGCTAACGCCCATATTTTCGGAGTTAGAGGGGGCCATCGATGGCCCCCGGTGGGGCGAAGGTGGCGCCGGACCCCCGGTGGGGCGCGGGTTAACTCGCGCACTGGAGGGGGGCCTCGAGGCCCCCCACCGGTTTTTCCGAGGTGGCCGGAGAGCCGCTTGTAGCCGAAAAACGAAACTTGGCCACATTTAACAGAATTTAATAGCGCGTCGACTGGTGAAAAAATTTTGAACATCAGCCGAAAATTGTTTGACTTATAGGCTTTCAAAGTCAGACCTGCATTTTGAGATCGCCGTAAACGCGCGGTCGGACCAGTTAGCTTGCATTGAAGACCGAGTGGTGACGTCATAACGTCATATAAGCGGGACTATATGTCAAGGTCACTTCACATGAAAGTCAAGGTCAAAGTCAAAGGTCACAGGTCAAGGTAATATCTGCACTTTCAAGGTCACTGACCACTGTGCGTCCGGCCAAATGACGTTACCCCGTCTGACATATATTATGCTATGACGTCATCGGTAGGGTACCCCAATACAAAGGTCAAGGTCAAAGGTCAAGGACAAAGGTCATTGGGAAAGGTCAATCCTTATTTCCCGCCAAACAGTGGCTACAGTGTTAGTCAAAGTGTAAATAATAAGTAGTATACCATATGGTGACCTTAAAGGTCAATGAACTTGAATGACCTTGACCCAAAAGTTGTGGCGAAGCCTTTTTGAGACCTCTTCTCTATGAACTTTGTCCGCCTTTAGCTTATTCCCGCCATTTTCCTGCATAATCACAGCATTTATCAATCGATACCAGCATGGCCAATATTTGACCTTTACGACCTCGTTTGAACCTGAAGATATTGACCTAGGTCAATGAAAATTAGTCATCATGTAGATCATCATAGCTCCCACCCACCTACCAAGTGGCGTTTTTCTAACCCTCTTAGTTGTTGAGATCTTAGGGGGCCTACCAGGCCCCCTCCAGTGCGCGTTAGTGCCAGACCCCCCCTCCAGTGCAGGTGTTAATGACATATTCATAACCCTGACAGACTAAAGTTTTTTATAGAAGTCATACATGTAGAAACGTCGAACAAAAAATTGATGGCCAAATTGCATTTAGACGTTTTTTCCAAACATTGCCATGGGGTCAATTGTCCAGATGTTAAGGGGAGATACGCGAAAAAATCATTATTGTGGTTTCTTGCTATTTGAAAAATCCTTATTACAAAAATGTCAATTATTTTTGTAACTTAGGCAAAATTTTGGGAGGCCACTCACTAATTATCAAAATAGGTTAACCCTCGCCCCACCGGGGGCCATCGATGGCCCCCCTAAGGTTTTTCCGGGATAGCAGAAAAACGACGAGGCGCAGCACCGCGGTTGAGGGCTCTACCTCTCACTGCATCATTTTCCCATCATCCCTGAATTTTTTTACCCCGGGTCACCCAAGGTCAGGTCACCAGACGAGGTCAACCAAGGTCACCTCACTTCACCTTTAGAGCTCTGTAAGAGCTACATTTCAAAGTCGATCGATTTGAAACTTCCTACACTTCATGACCCGTCCAGGGTCTACAAGGTGTATATCCGGGATTTTTCGATTTCGTGCCCTGAGGTCAGGTCACGAGGCGACCTCTCCCATTGGAAAAGCATGGGGAAAAGCTATTTCATGATATAAAAGCCACAAAAATGATTGCAAATACTCAGACTGCTCAGAACAACGTTTTTGGACACCCTTTCACGGATCCCAGGGGTCATATTTGCCCTTTGACTTTTCCAAGGTCATCCAAGATCACCAGAGGTCAAAAACAGTATTTTGACAATAACTTTTGACCTAACTGAGCTAGAGCGGTGAAACAAACACCATCGTGTTTGTCTTGTCACTGGCTTTCATTTGATATACGGCAAGGTCACTTTTTGACCTCTCGTGACCTCAGGTCATATTAGGTCACGAGGTGACCTCTGGCGGTCAAACCACTGGCGGGAGGTCTTTACGTTCCACATAGCGGAAAAAGTACTGGCAATTTGCTATCAAATGTACTTTACCAGGCCTCAATAGCTCTAATGACATAAGAGTTATGCCCAGTTTGCTTAATCATTGCATATTTGAGTGAAAATAGCCGATCTTGACCTAATTTGACCTCTGGAGGTCAAACCATTGACCTGAGCACTAAAAAAAGCGAAGTAATTTCTTACTGAATTCACGCGAGCTTTCAATTGCACTTTGCAGATTTGCGCTAACGCCCATATTTTCGGAGTTAGAGGGGGGCATCGATGGCCCCCCGGTGGGGCGAAGGTGGCGCCGGACCCCCGGTGGGGCGCGGGTTAACAGTTCCGGTAAAATGCTGAAAGCTTCACCCATGTTTTACGTTTCGAAAAATATTTAATGTTGAAGAGTAATCCTTTTTGTAATAAAAATGTCTTTTCTCCTGTATTTGCATTTGAATTAATTTTTAACACGCGCATTGACGGGGGGGCGGGTACCCGCCCCCTGGGGTATTTCGGAGATAGTAAAAAAACGGCGGCGCGTAGCGCCGCCGTACTTGGTATACCTTTTCCCTCATCATTTTTACAACTTCTGTGAAAATTTTAAAGTTAGGTCATCTCAGGTCAGGTCACCAGTACAGGTCAAGTGACCCAACCTCAAAAAAAGTTTAAGATAGCATAAGTCGGAGCAGGGTGAACTTATCCGATTGAAACTCATATCACATAATGGCCTCACCGAGTTCTCTAACACATGTTCCGGTATTTTTGATATCGATGACCTAAGGTCAGGTACGAGGCATGACCTCTCCATTGGAAATACATAGGAAAAATGGTTTTTATGGAATAACTCAGTAACGGATGGTGATAGAGCATTTATTTTAGTTGCATTATACTCGCCTGGGCTTTGCAGTTCTAATAATATGCATTTTATATAATTTGACCTTAACCTGACCTCAGGTCAGGTCAAATCCTTGATTGGACCTAGCAAGGTCAAATTATATATCATTCGATTCGGCTTGCTAAGAGGATTCATATAATTTAAGTCGTTTTGCTCTATCTCTACTTTTTCAGATGCAATGGCCGAAAAACTGAATTTTACATGTTATCCCTATGACGGCATGTTTTGACCTCTCGTGACCTTAAATGTGACCTGACAAAAAATGGTTCAAATGTTTTCGATGGAGAAGTGGATGGGCAGCCCAACGCCGTTTACCGTTTTTCGCTACCTACCGTGGTTCTTGAGATCTTAGGAGGGGGGCGGGTACCCGTCCCCCCGTCAATGCGAAGGTGGCTCAGACCCCCGTCAATGCGCGTGTTAAATAGCCTCTAAGAATACAAAATGAATTAATTTGCCCTAGAAGCGGAGAACAACCTAATTACTCAAGTTTTCAGTCGTTTCGTACCTCGGGTCTTGACTCGTTTTCTGCTTCAGCCCCAGAATGACAAATATTTTGCGTCAGAAAGGTCACGTGGCCTCCTATGAGGTGGCTGTACATTCTGATTGGTGAATTGTAATTTCTTAAAAGTCCTATATTTGTGTCTTAACCCTCGCCCAACCAAGGGGGCCATCGATGGCCCCCTAAGGTTTTTCCCCGGATAGCAGAAAAACGAAGAGGCGCAGCATCGCGGTTGAGGGCTCTACCTCTTACTGCATCATTTTCCCACCATCCCTAAGATCTTTTACCCCGTGTCACCCAAGGTCAGGTCACCAGACGAGGTCAACCAAGGTCACCTCACTTCAACTTTAGAGCTCTGTAAGAGCTACATTTCGAATTCGATCAATTTGAAACTTCCTACACTTTATGGTCCCTACAGGGTCTACAAGGTGTATATCCGGGATTTTTCAAATTCGTGCTCCTGAGGTCAGGTCACAAGATGACCTCTCCCATTGAAAAAGCATTGGGAAAAGCTGTGTTATGATCTTAAAGTCACAAAAGCGATTTAAAATGCTCAGCTTGATCAGAAAACCGTTCTTGGACACCCTTTCACAGATTCCAAGGGACATATTTGCCGTTTGACCTCTCCAAAGTCATCCAAGGTCACCAGGGTCAAAAACAGTATTTTGACAATACCTTTTGACCTAATTAACCCGCGCCCCACCGGGGGTCCGGCGCCACCTTCGCCCCACCGGGGGGACATCGATGGCCCCCCTCTAACTCCGAAAATATGGGCGTTAGCGCAAATCTGCAAAGTGCAATAGAAACCTTGCGTGAATTCAGTAAGAAGTTACTTCGCATGTTTTAGTGCTCAGGTCAATGGTTTAACCTCCAGAGGTCAAATTAGGTCAAGATCGGCTATTTTCACTCAAATATGCAATGATTGAGCAAACTGGGCATAACACTTATGTCATTAGAGCTATTGAGCTATTAGAGCTAAGGTACATTTGATAGCAAATTGCCAGTACTTTTTCCGCTATGTGGAACGTAAAGACTTCCCGCCAGTGGTTTGACCTCCAGAGGTCACCTGATGACCTAATATGACCTGAGGTCACGAAAGGTCAGAAAGTGACCTTGCCGTATATCAAATGAAAGCCAGTGACAAGACAAACACGATGGTGTTTGTTTCACCGCTCTAGCTTAATTAGGTCAAAAGTTATTGCCAAAATACTGTTTTTGACCTCTGGTGACCTTGGATGACCTTGGAAAAGTCAAAGGGCAAGTATGACCCCTGGGATCCGTGAAAGTGTGTCCAAAAACGTTGTTCTGAGCAGTCTGAGTATTTCCAATCATTTTTGTGGCTTTTATATCATGAAACAACTTTTCCCTATGCTTTTCCAATGGGCGAGGTCGCCTCGTGACCTGACCTCAGGGCACGAAATCGAAAAATCCCGGATATACACCTTGTAGACCCTGGAGGGGTTATGAAGTGTAGGAAGTTTCAAATTGATCGACTTTGAAATGTAGCTCTTACAGAGCTCTAAAGGTGAAGTGAGGTGACCTTGGTTGACCTCGTCTGGTGACCTGACCTTGGGTGACCCGGGGTAAAAAATTTCAGGGATGATGGGAAAATGATGCAGTGAGAGGCAGAGCCCTCAACTGCGGTGCTGCGCCTCGTCGTTTTTCTGCTATCCCGGAAAAACCTTAGGGGGCCATCGATGGCCCCCGGTGAGGCGAGGGTTAAGCTAGAGAGCTGAAACAAACACCATCGTGTTTGTCTTGCCACTGGCTTTCATGTGATATATGGCAAGATCACTTTCTGACCTTTCGTGACCTCAGGTCATCTTAGGTCACGAGGTGACCTCTGGAGGTCAAACTAATGGCGGGAGGTCTTTACGTTCCACATAGCGGAAAAAGGACTGACAATTTCCTATCAAATGTACTTTACCAGACTTCAATAGCTCTAATGGCATGAGAGTTATGCCCAGTTTGCTTAAGCATTGCATATTTGAGTGAAAATAGCCGATCTGGACCTAATTTGACCTCTGGAGGTCAAACCACTAACCTGAGCACTAAAACATGTGAAGTAATTTCTTACTGAATTTACGCGAGCTTTCTATTGCACTTTGCAGATTTGCGCTAACGCCCATATTTTCGGAGTTAGAGGGGAACCATCGATGCCCCCGGTGGGGGCGAAGGTGGCGCTGGACCCCCGGTGGGGGCGGGTTGATATTATTTTTGGCTGTAGCTTTTTTAAAACAACTTTTTATTTAATAGTTTTAAACTTTCAAGTCACTGCTAAGGAAAAACGGGACCGGTTTTTCAGAGCATTTGATTGCCTTAGCCGGGGATACGTCATTTACATCGATAAGAGGTGTATCGGTAAAGTCGTCTAGAAATGCTGACTTTGGGAGCAATTTTAAGGCATTTGCAAAAAATGGAATAGGACTTCTGAAACAACTTTTTGTGACCTTTCGATCTGGCCAATACATTTTTCGCGTATCTCCCTTAAAGCATTGGGCAGTGAAAGCATAACTCCTAGCCCCTTCCCTCCCTCTTTCTACGTTTAGTACCGAAATTACCAATGCAAGTTTGTTTCAGGTATTCCACATCACATCTGCACGAAAGCACATACATGACCTTGCTGTCATCACCCAGTTGCTCAGTCCACATTGCTTCTGTAGATACTACGCTTCCATACTTACACGCATCTGGGTGTTCTGTGGGTGATATTCTGGTGACGTGGTGGCTATGTACTAGAGGTGGGAGTTTCGGGAAATTTTGCAGGCCCGGGCCCGAGCCCGGTCTGCTGCTGATTTTAGACACCCGTCTTAAACCCGGTTTGTGGAAGAAATGGCTTATCAAGCCCGAGAAGGCCCGGAATCATGGAAAAACCAGAAACGACTAAATACAGCATTTATTTACTTTAAAGCTGTCTCAAATACATGTTTTAAGCAAATTTATACTGGAAAAAGTTTTGGTTTCACCCGAAACCATATTAAAAAGGTGCATGCAGCATCAGTAGCCTCAGCTATCTTAACCCGCGCCCCACCGGGGGTCCGGCGCCACCTTCACCCCACCGGGGGCCATCGATGGCCCCCTCTAACACCGAAAATATGGGCGTTAGCGCAAATCTGCAAAGTGCAATAGAAAGCTTGCGTGAATTCAGTAAGAAATTACTTTGCATGTTTTAGTGCTCAGGTCAATGGTTTGACCTCCAGAGGTCAAATTAGGTCAAGATCGGCTATTTTCACTCAAATATGCAATGATTGAGCAAACTGGGCATAACTCTTATATCATTAGAGCTATTGAGACCTGGTAAAGTACATTTGATAGCAAATTGCCAGTACTTTTTCCGCTATGTGGAACGTAAAGACCTCCCGCCAGTGGTTTGACCTCCAGAGGTCACCTCGTGACCTAATATGACCTGAGGTCACGAAAGGTCAGAAAGTGACCTTGCCGTATATCAAATGAAAGCCAGTGACAAGACAAACACGATGGTGTTTGT
The DNA here is from genome assembly GCA_034440635.1 of Lepas anatifera. Taxonomy (NCBI): domain Eukaryota; kingdom Metazoa; phylum Arthropoda; class Thecostraca; family Lepadidae; genus Lepas; species Lepas anatifera. The sequence goes on from JAOTON010000320.1 coordinate 245,901, forward strand.
TTCACCGCTCTAGCTTAATTAGATCAAAAGTTATTGCCAAAATACTGTTTTTGACCTCTGGTGACCTTGGATGACCTTGGAAAAGCCAAAGGGCAAATATGACCCCTGGGATCCGTGAAAGGGTGTCCAAAAACGTTGTTCTGAGCAGTCTGAGTATTTGCAATCATTTTTGTGGCTTTTATATCATGAAACAACTTTTCCCTATGCTTTTCCAATGGGAGAGGTCGCCTCGTGACCTGACCTCAGGGCACGAAATCGAAAAATCCCGAATATACACCTTGTAGACCCTGGAGGGGTTATGAAGTGTAGGAAGTTTCAAATCGATCGACTTTGAAATGTAGCTCTTACAGAGCTCTAAAGTGAAGTGAGGTGACCTTGGTTGACCTTGTCTGGTGACCTGACCTTGGGTGACTTGGGGTAAAAAATTTCAGGGATGATGGGAAAATGATGCAGTGAGAGGTAGAGCCCTCAACTGCGGTGCTGCGCCTCGTCGTTTTTCTGCTATCCCGGAAAAACCTTAGGGGGGCCAACGATGGGTCTATCACTCTCGGCGGAAAAATCATCAGTCGTTGTCTTTGCCAGAGCGCATTCCAGACACGACCCTCCACGGCTCCAAATCTCTGGTAAACCTATTGAATGCACCAATAGCTTCAAATTCTTGGGCGTTACCCTAGATTCCCGATTGAGTTTCAATGAGCACATCACCAAAGTCGTCTCTAGCTGTCAAAAGCGAGTCAACATTCTCCGCATGCTCGGCGGCACAGAGTATGGCGGGGATCGAAAGACCCTGCTTATGCTCTACAAGTCCCTGATTCGGTCCATTCTCGAATATAATTCGTTCGTTTTTGACTCGACGAACAAGACCAATAAATTAAAGCTAGAGCGAGTCCAAAACGCCAGTATCCGGGCAGCCACAGGCGCGCTCGGAGAATCCCTCATCACCAGCCTGCTAACTGATAGCGGGCTGTGCCCACTACAGACAAGACGCGACGCCCAGCTTATTTCTTACTACATCAAGGTTCAATCCACCGAAAATCACCCGGCAAAACAATGTTTTGCCCATCCCAGACGAGCAAATAAAGCTACTCTACAGAAGTGGCCCCCATTTAAGCACAGAGTAGCGAAAACCCTGGAAAGCCTAAATCTTGCACTGCCAGCGACAATAGGCAAACCCCCACTCTCCCGCTTCTGGACTCGAAAAGAGCCCAAAGTGGAATTTCTTTTCACTTCCCGTAAAACGGACTTCTCAGAGGAAGAAGTCTCCCCAAAATTCCTAGAGTTCCGATCTTGTAACGCGGACAAGACCTTTATATTTACAGACGGCTCCAAAATAGGCGAAAAAGTAGGCCTCGGCATCTGGGGGCAAAATATTTGCCTTCAGAAAAGACTTCCGGACAACTGCTCTATTTTCACAGCCGAGGCTGTTGCCATCCTAAATGCATTAGCCATAATCAGAACCCAAAATATCAACTCAGCCGTCATCTGTTCAGACTCTAAATCTGTCCTGCAGGCCGTCAGTAACGTAGTCAACCCCAGCCACCACGTTATAGCAGATATTCAGAAAGGTATCGATGATACCCCTGATGTCTCTTTTCTTTGGATCCTGGGCCACTGCAAAATTCAAGGAAATGAAAAGGCCGATGAGCAGGCAAAAAAGTCCCTAGAACTTAGAGAGATCGCACCCTTAACGTGGTCTGGAGACGATAGCAAAGCTCTCCTCCAGGACACCATCCGGAAGCAAATTCAAAATAACTGGACTACAAACCACAGCGCCCACCTATTCTATATCAAGCCTAACATCGGCTACTGACCCAGTTCCAACCAAAAGAGTCGCCGGCGCGAGGTTATTCTAACCAGACTCAGAAATGGACACACAAAATTAAATGCCTATTGGAACGCGGGTACCTGTGGTACCTGCGACGCAATGGAGAATCCCTATCACATTCTCATCGATTGTCCCCAGCACAATACCCATCGGCAACCCATGCTAGATTACTGCCGAATCCAAAACATCCCTGTAGACCTAAAAACTCTGCTCGGTAACGACCATCCTGAGCTACTCGAAAAAGTCTTTACATTCCTAAAGGACTCTGGGCTAGAGAAGTTTCTATAAATCACCACTCCCAGTATATATGATGGAGGGTGCATGGTGCACCCCAAAGTAGGACTTGCCTATTTCCCAATCATAGATGATCCACAGCGAAATTTAAGCAGTAGTTTTGTAACCTTTAAATGGTTCATTGTAGGCTAAGGATAGGTTATGTTAGGCTAACTTTGAAATCAGGTTAGGTTAGATAGGTTAGATTTCTTCACCGCAGTGATACCTTTCACTGCGGGTCTATACTAACCACACCTATACTCTTACTAACAATCTAACTATCCTCTCACACTTCTTTCTCTGCGCGGCGGCTGCCCAGCCGGAGAGGGGAGCTGCAACTTCACCTCCGGGTTGCAGGGTAAATTCGCGGCACCCTGGCCAGGTGTTTAGCGCACTTTCTAAAATACGAAATTATTGAGTTAACGGAGGTTTTCGAGTAACGTATACAAGCGGACATCAATAGCTGACACACAAAATTCTAAATTCTAAATTCCAAATTCTAAATTTCAAATTCTAAATTTAAGGTCTTCAACCACAGAAATAACCTTCGCACTCTGCGGGTCTAAACTTATTAAAAGACCTTCCTTGGCATGGCTATGCCATTGCCACGACCGTCCATTTGCAAGCTAAAACATCTTGCAACCCATTACTTGAAATAACTCCCATTGCTTTAACAGACTAACGTAGCTTGCCCCCACACAAAATTCTAAAATTCTCCCACACACTCCTTTAGAGGCGGGCAAAGGTGCTATGCACAGAACGCCTAATAAAAAGCAATAAGCAAGCAAGCAAGCAAGCCCCCCCCGGTGGGGCGAGGGTTAAAAATTCAGCAGAAAATAATGCTGAAAAAAACACAAAGTATGAAACATGGCTTGCTTATGATGCAAGCTTACTTCAGGTAATGACCAGCATCACCTTATAAGACAATGGGCATTCTAGATAGAGGTATGCACATGGCAGCTATAAGAATCTGGATGAAATAAGCCCACTCATATCAGACATTTCCTCCATGATTGCACTTTTATAAATCATTATATGCTGGCATGAGCCTCTCAATTGAGTTCCAATAATGTTTATAAATAGAAGAGAGAGCAGTGACAAGCTTTCAGCTAAAACTTTTCAGAATATCATGGCAGAATGGCGGTGGATGAAACAAAAAATCCTTCACATTGTCCCTGAATTGATACATGTGAGCATTGTCTTTTAATTTAGTCACTAAGCAGCTTGGAAGATAGTCAAAAGCTTGTTCTGCTTGGGTCAGCCCAATCTGCAAAGTAGGTAAGCAAACAGGCCAACAAGGTCCATCAGCCTATATTGATAAGGAACCACCAGTTTTCCACAGGTTCGCACAAAACATGGTATAAAAAAGATTGCACCAATCTCCATCAAAAAGTAAATCTGACACAAAAAAACAACTCGAGCCCATCCACATTGCCATCACCATGCGGGCTTGAACACTATTTCTGTTTGTTTTGTTGTATTTTAGGGGCTTTCGCTTAGAAGGTATCTGAAGCGCCGTGCTTGTCTACATTAGAGCAATCATTTATGAAAAAAATTTCGCTAAAATTTACCAGAATAGTAAGTTTATTTCAATAAAACTATTTCAATACACTTGAAAATATATATCAAGAAGTTCACAGATTTAAAAAAATAAGCACGAAGTGTGTGGTGCATTTGTTTTGTTCCTGAGAATAGGCCACTTTTTGCGCAGTTGATTGATATATGACGCTTTTCTGGATTTGCAAAGCTTTTCAGGCTGTTCTCAAGCCCGCGGAGATTGGCGTATCTAAAGTTCATAATAATTTGGATATTCTGTTTTTGTGTTCTGTGCTTCTATGTTTCTGTATATTTTTTTAGTGTGGTGGGAGGGAAGTGTAAAGTAAACGTATCTTGGGAGGGAAGTGCTGTTATGTTCAAAGCATATAATAGAAGTTGTATTTTATAGAGGCCAGGGAAGTATCTCCACAAGGAAAATGCAACACATGTCAAGTATATTCATGTTTTGGTGCAATTTCAAAGGTTCCTTCTAAGGCTGACTGCTCTCCCCAGTATCTCCCCACAACTGATTAATTTATGTTTTAAAGTACTTCGATCAAAAACATGTTTTCTTTGTGCCTATTAACCTGCTTATACTAGCCTTTTCTGAGTGGATTCTGCATCTTTTGGGTAATGAAAGAGCAAGATGAAGCTGTGCAAGGGGTCAAACTTATCAACATTTGTTCTTGCATCTAGAGTTAGCAGGCCAATTTGACAATTATGGGCTCCCAATAGATGGTTTGTACCTGACATTCACTTCACCATTTTTTGCAGAGGACATGGAAATGGCTCCATAGATGATATTGTCTTTTTACCTGAAGCAGAAAGCTTCTGGAAAGAATGTTCTAGCTAGAGCTAGGTGTTAGTATCAGTATGTCAGCAGCAAACTGGTTAAATAACTTCCTTTGAAATGGTATACTGGCAATATGGAAGTAACATATAGGCTATCACAATTTATATTTGGTCACCCATATATGACTTGAAGATTTTGAAGTCATTAGGATATTCATAAGATGACAGTACAGCATGTATGTGTGTAACTGGAGGCATTATTCAATATTTTATTATAGATATTGATACAGGTTTAAGTAACTTGCTTTTGACCCTGGCTTGAGTAACAGATAGAAAGTAAGAGCTTCATGCTTTTACATTCATGTGTGTCTTAAAGTCCATGTCTCAAAATTAATTGTAAATGCATTTTTAAAAGCTGCAGGTGCATGAATAAGATTATATTTCAGTGGAAAAAACCAGGTCTGAACTGAAAAAGGCCTATTTAACTTACAGAAAATTGTCATTGTAGTCCCAGTTCAGTTTCGGAAAGTCCCACCTCTACTATGTACCTATCTGAAGAAACAATGACTTCTTGCTGCCTAATCTCTCCACAGACTGGTTTGTTTCTGCTCCCGTCTCCTTAGAAACCCCGAATGCAACATTTTTGTATCATTAGCTGGGTTTGTGTTGGGAATCACTACAATAGCTTTCAACGGCATCGCAATAATTGGACGACAGAACGTATAGAAAAATAATGTGTATACATGCCGCACACTATGAGAGCACAGCCGCGTTGCCAGAAAACTAATCACAGTCTGGATACTGAACATATCAGAGCTGGAATCCATATCAGTGAGGAGGATAACCAGAGTTTGTGGCCGGGGGATTCCACATAAAAGCTAATTAGGAGAATTAACATAAAAACGATAATTAACACGCGCATTGACGGGGTTCTGAGTCACCTTCGCTTTGACGAGGGGGGCGGGTACCCGCCAACCTAAGATCTCGAGAACCACGGTAGGTAGCAAACAACGGTAAACGGCGTTGGGTAGCCCGTCCACTTCTCCATCGAAAATATGTCAACCATTTTTTTCAGGTCACATTTTAGGTCACAAGAGGTTGAAACATGCCACCATAGGGATAAAATGTAAATTAAGGTTTTCGGCCATTCCATCTGAACAAGTAAAGGTAGAGCAAAACGACTTGAACTATATGAATCATCGCAGCAAGCCAAATCGAATGATATATATGACCTTGCTAGGTCAAATCTAGGATTTCACCTGACCTGTGGTCATTTCAAGGTCAAATTTTTATAAAATGCATATCATCCGAACCGCAAAGACAAGGCGAGTCAAATGCAGCTAAAATAAACGCTCTACCACCATCCACTACTGAGTTTTTACAGTACAAAACATTTTTCTCATGTATTTCCAATGGAGAGGTCATGCCTCGTACCTGACCTTAGGTCATCGATATAAAAAACGGAAAATATTTTAGAGAACTCGGTAGGCCCACTATGTGATATGAGTTTCAATCCCATAAGTTCACTTATCGGCTTATGCTATCTCAAACTTTTTTTTGAGGTGAGGTCACTTGACCTGTACTGGTGACCTGACCTGAGATGACCTAACCTTAAATTTTTTTACAGAAGTTATAAAAATTATGAGTAAAAAGGTATGCCAACTACGGTGGCGCTACGCGCGGCCGTATTTCTGCTCTCTCTGAAAGACCCGAGGGGAGGGCGGGTACCCGCCCGCCGTCAATGCGCGTGTTAAAACACACAGATGACATGCGAATTACTGAGGAAAACCCAAATCAGTCAAAGCGTCCATTCATAAATCATGATCTGCAAATTTATCACTGCAAGCGGGTGATTCAGTCCACCTTTCACGTTTTCTCAAATATATCCTACACGGTTCACGACAGGGTTTTTGAAGTTTTTGATTTTTCTTAGAAATAAATGCTGATATTTTCTCAGCGTTTTGGACCTTGTTCAGGGCTGTTTCCTTGACTTGAATGTAACTAAGGATATATTTGCAAGCATTGTTCTACCTGACACATTATTGCTTTCTTTTAACAAACCCGTCAGAAAAGAGATTAGTTTGAATTATTCTACATTTTGATATTTTCGGTTTAAGTAATTGGACTGTTCACAGTTTCGAATGTGTTTTTTTCAAGATCAATCAATATATTAGCGTGAAATGACGTAAAGGGTGAAAATGACAGGAGTAAATAACGCAGTCAGTTCACTGATAACCGTGTAGCTATGTTTCCTACTCCAGAAATCCAGAAAGTACGCTATAACAAAAACAATGTTGACTAGTTCACAATGAGTGTAAGCACGCAAGTCGGCAGTCGTGGTTATACCGCTGTATCATGTCATATACTTGGTTCCGCCTCTGTTTTCACTATGGTATTTGGTTGACGCGCACACTAAGGGAGGGCTTCGCAGCCCCACACAACCCCCTTTTACCACCTTCCCCACCTATTTTTCCAAAGCGGTAAAAAATATCAACAGCTAGCCAAAAAGTGGTACTTGGCCACGTTTGAGAAAATCTAACGGTGCGGCGATTGGTGAAAAGATGAAAATCTGTCAATAACTTTGTGCCCTATTAGTTCAAAAACATACCACAATGACGGGGCTGCACATGCTCATTTTTCTACTTCAGACTTTAAAATTCAGACCTAAATTTTTAGATCGTCATAATCACACGATCACGCCAGTTCCCTTGCATTGGAAACTGAGTGGTGACATCGTAACGTCATATAAATTGAATGTGTCAAGGTCACCTTTCATGAAGTTTAAGGCCCAGGTAAAATTTCACAAATTGAGGTCATGCCAGCATTTTTTTCAATGTCAGAACGCAGCGTTTCCGGTCAAATGGCGTTACCCAGTATGACGCAGCCTGTCCCCCCTCCAATAGCAAGCGCAGATCACCGGATGTGACATCACACCACGTAGCATACAACATGGCAAAATTAGATGATTAAATATCCAAATTGTTGCAAAAAGAGGCTTAAAATCGAAGATGGAATGTTTATCTATTGAATTTTAGATAAACTTGATTATCGTGTATTCTCACAAATATGTAAGCGGGCTGTGCCATTAGCAGCAGTTTGACACACAACCCAAACGTGAAGGAATACCTCCACGCCCGTGTGACGTTATCCTGGCGTGAAGGAAATCCTGTTGAACGTACCTTTAAGTAAAGGTATCTTGAATATGACATGGGTATATTATGATATGACCTCATTGGGTAGCTAATGTGAAGATCAAAGTCAATAGTCATAAGCCCAGGTAAATCTTCGTTTCCCGCTCAATGGATGTTGTAGTGCTAGTTATAGAGGGCATTATAGGAAAATATCATATTGTGACGTCATAGGTCAATGACCTCAAATGACCTCGAACTAAACATTTGCTCAGATGTTTTCGGCATAATTAATTAATTTCCCCATAGGTCCCCAGCACGGCCAACATTGGTCCTCTCTGACCTCGTCTTTACCTAGGTATGAACGCTAGTCACAATGTAAATTACTACAGCCCCCACACAAGCCGAAAATGTTTTCCAAGTCTTATGATTTTTGAATCTCAGGAAGCCTACCAACCCTATTCTTCTCCCTCCTGTGCTGTTAGTGCCACTCTGCTCTCCAGTGCAGGTGTTAGGCCTAGATAGCTGCATCCAGGGGCGTAGCCAGGATTTCACTCAGGGAGGGGCAGCACCCCGAAAAGGGCCCCTGCGACAGCGAAAAAGGGCCCTGATGGGTAAAAAAGGCCCTGCTTGTTACAGAATTGAGTGCTGAGGAGGGCTTAAGAGGGCCCTGTCTGGTATAAAATTCCAAATTTGGCCACATAGCATACGAGCGGGCGAGCCGCGCTTCGCGCGGCTCGTGTACTCAGGAAGAAACTTCGGGCCCTCAGGGAGGGGCGGCTGTCCCTGCCGGCCCCCTTGGCTACGTCCCTGGCTGCATCTGATCCCCGAAATTTTCTTCTAACATCTTAATGGGTACAAATTTGCGTGACCATATACGCTGAGCAGTTGAACAAATTTATGAATATGCACAGTAGCAGTGTACCACGCATATCTGCCATAAATGGACGTGTGGTCAAATGTTTTGCAGGGGTCAACTACCATGCAGGCGGTTGACCTCAGAGGTCCCGGACACTCCTCTCCCCTCCCTCAAGCTCCGGTGCTGCGTGTACAGGATGTGCACCCCCGTGGCTACTGGTGCCCTCTGACCTGCGACCCTGCTTGTTGCCGGAGGCGACAGAAGGCACCCATTTCAGCACCAAACACCTCTCTGAAAGCTGGAAGCAGAAATGGAAAATATGAGCAAGTGTCAGTAACATGCGGTTTCAATTAACTTTGTACAACTACCAGATAGAATGATCTGATGAAGCAACCCACGTGTCTACCTCCGCGTCTGCGACTGCCCTTCTCGTAACCCCTCAAGGTCCCCAGGTACGAGTTCCGCCGGAAAGTGAAAGTTCGATGTGCTCGGGCATGCATAAACGGGGAGTTTGAGGTGTGCTGTGCTGTATGGAACTGCTGTTAAATGGGGAATTGGTTCTACGGAAGTGGCTGAGCGTAACCAATGGAAATCGAAACAATACATTTTTGTAAGAATTTTGAAGTTTGACATAACACCATAAAATCTTCTGGGGGCCCCTATGAATCTTAAAATGTGTAGTGACGAAATGAGAGATCACCTCGCACTCTGATGCGAGCATTAGAAGGTGAAACATATCAAAATTGTCCTATTATGGATTTCGTAAAATAACACGCAAGAGGAGTTTTGAAGCACAACAAAGTTTATATGAATAAATCAATATCTATCACCAGCATTGTATCAAAGTTGGTTTTCAGATGTAATGACTGAAAACCTTCAATTACATGTTATCCCTATGACGGCGAGTCTTGACCTCCATTGGCGGTGATTGAACAAATGTTATGGCACTAGCTTTGTTTGTGATAATATTATGAAAGCCTAGGCACGATTGGCTTAGGTCAGAACGTTGCTCAGGCCTTTTACTTGATATATCAGGTCCCCTATAGGGGCTGATCCGGCAGGTCACCTGAAGAGCGGGGCAACCTCAAGTCGATGAACAACAATTTTTTGCCGCCAGAAAAACCCCAGGAGTGGTGTTAAAACACCCCCTCCCCGCACCAGGGTGAGGGTTAGGCAGGTTTCAGACCTTGGTTAATAAATTGGCAGAAAATGATGATACAGTTTTATTTTGATACTATTACGTTTGGATTGCTATTGCGGGTCGATTGATATACATACTGCCTAAGCTAGGTATTGAAGTGACCTTGACCTGACCTTAGATCAGGTTATCTTTATGTTTTGACCTAGTATAGTCATATTATACATCATTCTAATTACCGTAACAAGAGAAAGAAAATGTTGCTTAAAGATGATTCTAACTTAACTCTGACAGACGCTAAACCCAGAAACCCTTCTCTTATATGCCACTTTCTTTGACCTGCATGACCTCAATATTGATTTCGGTCAAAAAGTGACTGGTATAGTTCCTTGATGAATTTGTATGAGCTATCCAACAGCTTTTGCGTGTTTCGCTATGCCTTATAGGAACCGAATTCGAGGGGTGTTTGAACGCCCCCTATCAGGGCGAAGGTGGCTCGGAGGCCTATCGGAGCGGGTATTAAACTTTGGGGGAGGAGCATGGCCCCTTTCCCCTGTTCCTACGCCTATGTGCATAGGGTGAAAATGGCTACAGAGCTCTATGATTGCTACGGCATTGTCAGGCCCACTGACAATGTGCAATGTGCATGACCCCAATTATACATGATTATACACATTCCTACCGCTCATAAAAGTACATACATCTGCGCAACGTGAACACCAATGTTGACCTTCAACCATGGCCTGGCACAACCCGGAGACTACTGTCCATGATCCAGATCGGTAGGCAGGGTCGGCGCACCGCCGACAGCTCCCTGCAGATCCGGCTCCAAACGTCAACGGCCTCAGACCCTGCCCTGCGGACATTCTGCGGAACGACAGCCTCCGACGCCAGCGGCACGTGACGCACGCGCAGGCGGCAAAACAACACCACCGTAACGTCCCGGTCGCGCATGCGCATTACGCACCTTTGAGTCCTATTGAGACTGCAGTGGTGCAGTAAATATGCCGATGTAATGTGCTTTGGCCAATAACAAATATAGGATTTTATTCAGAAAGGGGAGGGGACGAGGCTTCATGAGGTGTCGATACTTTGCAGGTGTGCATTTTGGGCATTACAGTGAGCGCCAGCTTGAAGCCAGTTTTGGGTATCTTTAGAGGTTGGGTGCTTTTAAATTTGTATTAGAAGGTAACGAACACAATAGCAGGAGAAGGACACAGCTGTTTTTGAGAGCAGCGGTAGTCAAATATGATTATGTGTCTGCGACTATCAATACCAAGGCGACCAGTAAAGGAGAGCACCGAAAAACAGGGAGAATTCCCGAACATAGTCAAATTTAGGGAGTGGGGGCAATTTGACCATGCCCCCAAATAAAGAACAGGGGGCCGAACCCTGTGTTGGCTCCCAAATCATGCTAGCGTTGTATAATTGAACGCTTGGGATAGGACGGTTAAGTCCATACATACATTTTAGAACACTTTTGCTTTGAAGGTAAAATAATTCCCGTGAAGAAAAATGCATTTCAAGGTCTTCTCACATTTTTTAACACAGCCGGCTATAAAGAAATATGACACACATATTTTTTCGTGGTGCACTGGAAACGTTTGAGGTCCACTCTCGTTTAACACGCGCATTGACGGGGGTCTGAGCCACCTTTGCATTGACGGGGGGCGGGTACCCGCCCCCTAAGATCTCGAGAACCACGGTAGGTAGCGAAAAACGGCAAACGGCGTTGGGCTGCCCATCCACTTCTCCATCGAAAACATTTGAACCATTTTTTTGTCAGTTCACATTTAAGGTCACGAGAGGTCAAAACATGCCCGTCATAGGGATAACATGTAAATTCAGTTTTTCGGCCATTAAATCTGAACAAGTAAAGATAGAGCAAAACGACTTGAACTATATGAATCCTCTTAGCAAGCCGAATCGAATGATATATAATTTGACCTTGCTAGGTCAAATCAAGGATTTGACCTGACCTGAGGTCAGGTCAGGGTCAAATTATATAAAATGCATATCATTAGAACTGCAAAGCCCAGGCGAGTCTAATGCAGCTAAAATAAATGCTCTATCACCATCCGTTACTGAGTTATTCCGTAAAAACACACATAATGAATATTTCCGCTTAGCCTGACACGATTCTACGACGTTGAATTTATGGTGACATTTTTATGGTGACATTTTTATCCTGACACTCCTGAAGTCAGGATAAATTCTAACAGAACGAGGGTAAAGTAAACGCTTTCCGTGCAAAAATTCCCTTATTCTGCAAAACGTGCACGTTCACTGTCGCGCCAGCTGACGATTGGGATGTTATAATTGCTATGGCAACGAGACTTTTGTTGCGGGAAATAAATAAAGCAACTTTGCCAAGTTCAGTTAGCAGCTTCCACTTCTGCCACTACAGCGACCCTAGCCCCGTAATGATAGTCCCATGCAAATCCCCGAGCAATGAGCGATTGCGCCAAAAATCATGTGTACAGAGAAAAGGTAGGCTACGTCATTGTCAATGGGTGCAGCTTTCCACATCTTTGGTGGAATACAAGCAAGCCCCGCCAACGTTAGGAAATATCCCACCAATCCAGAGTCTTGGCTTCCGGTGGTCACAACCAGGCTCCCCGATAATAGCATAACCCTGTTCCCTCGTCCAATAACATTTTTTCCATGATACCTATCATAGGCGTAGGAACAGGGGCCAGGGGGCCATGACACCCCCTTCCCCCAAATAAGCAATATGTTTAGCATTAGCCCCATCGTGTTAAGTGGAAAAAATTACTTGAAAACACATGTTGCCCTCACCCTCAATATTCTGGACGCTCCTATGCCTGCGATGCCTATCAAGCACCATATAGTCATAAGCTGATCCATTTACATATTCCACGCCCCTAAAATCATAGAGGGTCACTTATCATAATCAAGTGTCCCTAGTCAAACCAGGTCCCCTGAAGATGGGGTCGGATCCCCTACCACATCACGGGCGACTTTGCCCAACTGGGTCCCCTTGCGGAATACCGTAATAATGAGCCCAGCTCTGGCAGAGTGTCTCTGTGGCCGTCCCCGGGCCCCCATGCCTCGTAGTTGCGGGCCCTCTGTAAAGCAATCGTTATTTATCCTTCCCGAGCCCATATGCGTCGCGACCAAGCCCCTACCATTATCTCAAGACACTGCATTCACAACCGACCCCATATTTTTTAGGTATCCTGTGGTCACTACAGCGACAGATCCAGGGGGCAAAGGGGCTGTCGTCCCCCTTAGGACCCAAGGACGGACACAGCCGATTTCGGGCGCCGAAAGCGCCCGCAGTTGGCGACACTTTGGGTGCAAAACACCAATGCTAGACCAAACGCAAAGAAAATACCAATTTAAGTTGACTTTGTTCACTGTTAGCCACCCTTAATTTCGAACCAGCTTTACCTGGCATACTATTGGGCGCGCCACGTGAGCATGGACCGTCCTCATCGATTACTGACCGCCCTCTTCTTTGCGATTGGGTGCCTATAATTTATGATTAGCCACCGCCTTTCAGCCCTGGGGCGCCCAACTGCAACATGGACCACCCTCGTCTACTTCTGGTCGCCCTCTTCAGCATGATTGTTCGCCCCTTCTCCACTATTGGCATATTGGCCCATAGTGCCCGCTTGGCCGCCTTTAGGTACCCATACATGTTCTCACATTCACGGGCAACATGCCTGTACACAAACTTAGGATAACATGAATAGGTACACGTATGAAGTCTTAAAACGTACAGGGATGAGTGATGACAGCCCAGAATGATGCACGTCCCATCCATCCAGCCCCACAGCGGGCCGAAACGCGACGGCGCGCAGGTAGAACCGCGCGAGGCGAGCAGCGGGCGGAGCGAAGGGCGTCAGCGGCAGGCAGCACGGGAGAAGCAGCGGTGATCGCGGGGAAAAGTGTCTGCTATTCTACAGCCTCGTGGCGCCCCACCTCAACATGGACCATCCTCATTTGCCTCCGGCCGCCCTCAATTTTGTGGTTGGGCGCCCTGTTTTGACGATTCCCCCTCCCTTTCAGCCCTAGGATGCCCCAATGCAACATGTATCGCACTCAACTCCCTTAAACCACCCTTTTCTGCATGATTGCGCGCATGGGTGGATATCCCGGGGTTAGGGATCAGGACCCCTGATTTAGAAATTGAGAGAAACTGGGCGGGGATGGGGAGGGGTCAGGTCGGATCCTACCACTTTTGCCCTCACAAAATGTTTTCCCGACCCATAAGTAATGATAGTTCTATTCACGGCATTTTTATGATCGGCTTAGTCAAGATTTGACTATCTGTCCTTTTACATCTTCTTTGAATAGGAGTGCTAGAGGCCAGGGGCGGCGCAACGGCTCTGTGTCAGGAAAAGTCCGGGTCCCCGAGCTGGTCTAAGGTCCTTCAGCTGAACTAAGCAGCACCCTAAGTCGGTCTTTCACAGAGGGCACGAGATTTGAGTGTGGAGTCGTGCTCTTACCTTAACACCTTCGCTGGAGAAGGGTCTGGCGTCAACGTGCAGTGGAGGTGTGTCCTAAAGTGCCACCCTTAGGGGGCACTTTAGGAGATGCTCAGGCACTTCCGAGATCTCGGAAACCAAGAGGGTTAGAAAATCACCCGTTGGGGGGTGCGTGGGGGGGATGGCGATCAGCGTAATGGCTAAGATTTATTGACCTAAGTCAGTATCTTAAAGGTCAAACGAGGTCGTAAAGGTCATATATAGGCCGCGCTGGAGACCTATCGGAAAATTCTGTGATTGCACAGAAAAAGCCAGGAATACACTGAAAGTGGACTAAGGCCATAGAGGGAATGTCCCATATAATATCCTCGGAATGTTTGAGCTTGAGGCCATTCCAGATCACTGATCTATGATTAACATGACATATTCTCAATAATTTACAATATAACTGGCACTGTAGCAGCTTTTTGGCGGGAAATGAAGGTTGGACCTTTAAAAGGCCTTTGACCTCAACCTGTGGCATTGCCACTAACAAAAACATTAACTATGAAGTGATAGCATATCATACGTTATACTGAGCAATGACATCTGTCCAGAACACTTGGGCCAATGACTTTAATATGTGACCTTGAACTTCAAGCGCGGGGACCCTAACATATAACCTGATTATATGACGTTATTACGTCACTGATCGGTCTGCAGTGCAGGCGAACAGGTGCTACCGCGCGATTGCGACGGTCTCAAAATATAAGTCTGATTTTCAAAGATGATATGTTTGTAAATTATTAAACAGTTTTCCAAATTCGTTCACCAGTCGACGCACTTATGAATTCTCTCAAATGTGGCCGAGTAACGTATTCTGGTAAAGAACGGTTCTCCGGCCACCTTGGAAAAATAGGTGGAGGCGCTTTAGGACCCTTCCACTGCGCGTGTTAAGACCCCTGAGTTGATTTGGCGCCCTTTGAGCTGATTCACGGCCCCGGAGCTGAGCTGGACCACTAAATTGGCGTGTGGAACCCCTGCGTTGGTATTGCCCACCCCCCCCAGTGGGCTCCTTTAGCAGTTTTGGAATCTCGTAAAGTTAAGCTAGTCTGTGGTACCTGAAATAGACTAGGCTCTGGGCTGGTGTGGGCCCCTGACCCTTGAACTGGGCTGGCTTTTGAACTGGTCTGGGTCCTTTACATGTTTGGGTCCCGTGCACTGATCTTGTGACCCCTGGGCTCAACTGGACCCCTACGAGTTGGGAAATAGGCCTATACGCTCATTTTGAGCCCCTTATCTGGTCCGGGGCCCCTGAACTCATATGGAGTCTGCCAGGTGATCTTCGGACCCCTGAGCTGGTCTGCACCTCTGAGTTAAATTTGCGCCTTCTGAGATCCGTGTTTCGGAGGGGCCCTTGGGTCGTTCTGGGGGCTGCTTATTAATACTCATGGGCTGAGCTGAGCCCCTGTGTTGGCACTGAGACCGGTGGGGTCTTTGGCGCCCTTTATCTTATCTGACCCTCCTGAATTGGTATGGGGCCTTCCTCAGATGGTTCGGGGACCCCTGAGCTGGCTTTTGGGCCCACTGAGATGGAGCTTCCCTAGGGGCCCCTGAGAAAATCTGAGGCCCGGGGGGGGCTTATCGACGCACCAACTGTCAGGGTCATGTGGCAAATCTGGGCCCCTGAGAGACTTGCACAGAAGTTTCTAGACTTGGGCTTGGAGCCCCCAGCCAGTATCGTCCCCTGAGTTTTTTCTGGACCTTCTGAGCGGCTTTGGAGTC
This sequence comes from Lepas anatifera, assembly GCA_034440635.1. Taxonomy (NCBI): domain Eukaryota; kingdom Metazoa; phylum Arthropoda; class Thecostraca; family Lepadidae; genus Lepas; species Lepas anatifera. Next base: position 261,670 of record JAOTON010000320.1, read on the forward strand.
CATCAGTATGTCTGGGTCCCCGAGTTTTTTCTTGCGAGTCCTTTGAGTTTATATTGAGTCCCCACAGCCGATCTGGGGCACCTTTATATAACCAGGCCCCCAAACGGATTTCAAAACCCATGTGTTGGCACTGGGGCTCCCTGAGCTTGTCGCGGCCCGTTAACTGGTATCAGCTGATATCGGCCCTTGAGTTGGTTTTTCAGGTAGCCCCTGGGCTGTTCAGGGCCGTGAGCGGGTATTGTACTTAAACTTACTGGCTCGGCATTAGACCCACGCTGGTTTGAGACCCCTAAGCTGGAAAGAACCCTTTATATGGAATTAGTGAGGCGGCCATGAGCTGGTATAGGGCCCAAAAGAGGATTTACGTAAGAGGTCCTTAGCTTGGTCGTTGAGCCCCTTGCTGGATTGATGTCCTTTGAGCTGGCAAAGACCCTGAGCTAGAATGGAACCCTTTAAACTGGTATCGGCATTCTAGCTTGTCCGGACCCCATTGCGATGATCTAGGTCCCTTGGGATCGTCGTGGGGCCAGCTGGTCTGTCCCCTGAGTTTTTCAGAGCCCGCTGAGCCGATTTGGACCCCCACAACAGGTCTGGTCCCTAAACTGATCTGACGTACTTTTAGATGGTCAGGATCCTCTCGCTGATCTTGAAATATCGGTGTTGGACTGGCGCTCCGAGCTGTCAGGGGCCCCTTATCTGGTCTGGAACCTCTTAACGGTATGAACCCTTTCAGCTGATCTTGGGCCCCCTGAGTTGGGTTTGGGCCTCCTAAATAGAGTTTTTCATGGGGCCCTAGGCTGATCCGGGATCCTGAAAGGGTATTTTACATGAATTTACTGACTTTGTCTTGCGGCACAAGCTGGTCTGGGGCCACCTCAACTGGTAAGGGCCCCTGAAATGAATTAAATAAGAGGTTTTTAACTTGGCCACATGACCCATATTGGAATAGTGTCTCTTGAGCTTACAAGCGCCCCTGGGTTGGTATCGGGTGCGTTTAACGTATGGGCCCATTTAGCTTGTTTGCGGCCCTCTTGTGCTTATCTGAAGGCTCCGTGAGTTCATCGAGGCATCCGCTGGTCTGGCCCTCTTACGTTTGTTTGGGCCTCCCAAGCTGCTCTTACGTTTGTTTGGGCCCCATCGGCGTGCTGGGCCCCCTGAGTTAAAGCTGCAACTCAGGGGGCCCAAACACGCTAAGGTCAGGACCCAGCACAACAGCAACGTCCCAGCAGGGTGCGGTCTGGGGCCAGGCACAACGCCCGGCCAAATTGATCTCGCAGCCGGGATCCGGCTAACGCGCTGCCGATGCCCAGCGAAGTCCTCTGCCGGGATTCCGCTATGCTCCCAATAAAAAACGAATTAATACGTCCACTCGGCCCCACTGAGACACCCAGCTGACACCCCGCAAAATTGCCGGCTGGGCCCCAGCGGAATCCCAGCGAAATTCCTGGCTGAGAGTTTGGCCCTCTGAGCTTATTTAGGACACGTGTCGATGGTTAAGCTCCCCATGCGGATCTTGTAACCCTTGTGTTGGCCTGGGCCCCTGAATTGACGTTGGGTCTCCTGAGAGGGAGTTTCGCAAAATTGATCTGAGATATTCTGGGCCATGGAGAGGGTATTGCATAGGAGCTTTTTGGCTTGACGTTGGGGCTAAAGCTGCTTTGGGACTCCTGAGCTGAAAAGACCTCTGAGGTAGAATTTCAACGGAAGCCCTGAGCTAGTCTAGGCTCCCAGAGAGGGATTATGTAAGAGGCTCGTAACTTGGTTCTATGGCCCCTAGCTGGATCGGTGTCCCTTGAAATGGCAAGAGCCTTGAGTTAGCATTGGGCCCGTTTAACTGGAATGGATCTAATTAGCTTGTCTGGGCCCATTGTGCTGATCTTAGGCCCCTGAGCTCCTCGCAGCCCTTGGCTCGTCTGGCACCCTGGATTGGTGCTGGGCCCATTTAGCTGGCCTGGGGCCCACTGAAATTTGATTTTGCAGAAGGTTTCTGACTTGATATCGGAGTCATTGTGCTAGCAAAGGGCCCCTTGAGAGACTAAACTGGGCGTCTATATTCAAAGTCAGCTGTCGCACAGAAATTGTGGCTTTAATTGGTGTGTTTGCAGGAGGCCCGTTCATCATTATTCGCTATCGTGATTTCAGTATTCGGAACAACGTGATGCGACCTGCGTGAAAGTGGGGGGGGGACAAAATACTCAGTCCTTCCCCACTCTCAAAAGTGGGCGGACGCGTCTCCCCTTCCCCCATGCGGAACTCATGATTTTATACAAAAAAAAGAATCAAGAAAGTGGCTAAGTGAAATGTATTCAATTTTCGAAACATTCAAGGAAGACATTTTCGTGGTATAATTGTTTAAGTCACTTTCAAGTAAGGTTAAGTTTTTTTTTTCTTTTTTTGTCCTGGAATTTTAGGGGATAAAACCATTGAATGAAAGAGAAATGAGAAGAAGAGCGTAGACATGTGTCAATTTTGTGGAAACAGCATACTCAACCTAGCTATCGACATGTTGTAACATGTCTTAGAAGCTTGTGGTGTTTCGTTTATAGCATCCAAATATGTATATTGTAATAATTGTTTTGGGCTACTGCTGGTGTCATAAGATATCTCAGAAGGAGGATACGCCAGGCTTGAGCATTCAAAAGTAGTTTGATTGAATGCACTGGTGTTATGTTGTCTGCTGCTTACACGTTTTCATGGATGACCAGATTAAAAATCGTACGGCACGTTATAATCGCTTCCCATTCAAAGACCAAGTCAACAGCAAAGGTTTGGAATTGTACCTCATTTCGAGTTGACGAAGAACAATCTAATTAAATGCTAGAAGTTTGTTGAAATGTGCATGTGGCCTTTACCTCCCGAGGAAGTTATGATAATATTAATAATAGTAATAATAATGTCATTTATGATCCAGTCCGTGTAAAAATGCTGACATCATATAGTTGCATACAATATTTATAGGCATTGCCCGAATTTTAATATATATTTTTTTACCAAAAAAATCCACTCCTGCAGCGCCGATCAGGCCGGAACCATGAAGAGATTCCGGTTTGAAGGTTTGAATTCCGGAGGTTTGAAGAGATCTCCACCCCGGACTGGGCGTACCTTCTCCACCACTGGCCGCTCTTGAGCAGTCCCGCTTCAACGTGGACCGCCCTTATTCACCTCCGAATGCTCTCACCTCCGACTTTGTGGTTTTGCATCCCTATTTCATGATTGACTGCCCATTTGGCCATTTCATTTTTCAATTTGGCTTATTGTTGTCAGGTTTCGTGATTTCTTCCGTTCTATGGTCCAAGTGAAGTCGTTCGGTGCCAGTTATATCAAAATTGGACACTATTTTGGTCTCCCTCATGGGACCTAAAGACATCGAGTTACAGTTAAAATAACTATACTGGAGACAACTGCAGCTGACACTAATGGTGAGGATCATTTCAAACGTGTTCTTTTAACCCCGCTATTTGCAAAATGTTCATAAAGGCATGATAGAAGCCATAGAATGCCATTAACCAAGGGAACAAGGTCTCGGTAAGCTATGATAAAGAGGGCAATTCTCGTTTATGATGCCTTGACCAGCCCTTTTTTAGCTCACTTCTGAAAGTGCTTTAGGTGGTAAAATGCATAAAAAACAGATCATGGCTGGACGCCATTGTATTATTGCATTTGCATATGCTGATCGTGGAACAATTTTCGGAGTGTCACAACTGTTTTCATTCTGTGTGCATCCCGTCAGGTCACGCGCCTTAGTGGTCGGGAAGTGCGGGCGCATGACGTTGTAGCCACTTGAGGAAGTGTACAGTCTCTCCTAAACATGCTTTAAAGCTTCCTTGGAACCAAGGAGATTTAATTCTGTGATTTTCCACCTCCTGCAGAAGCCATTGAAACTGCTGTTCTTATTTTTCTCTGCTGGTAAAATATTTCAGTATATCAATGCCTGTTCTACTATTCCATTTACCACTTTAAAGTACTTGATAAGGGTATGCAACATGTTGTACTGCTTGTCTGTGTCCCGTTCCTTAATATCTTTTGCAGCTGAATCGGCCCGCTCATTGCCGCTGATGCCACAGTGGCTTGGGATCCATACAAAATCGACATGTTTCCCCTTTTCCTTTAGAACGTGCAGCTTCTGTCTAATGAGAACTAAGAGAAAGGATGATGATGCGTTATAAAAATAAAAAGACCTCAATGCCTGTAGAGAGGACAGTGAATCGGTAAAAATAACGAATTGAAAGGCTGCAGTAGAACGTGATGTCCCCCCTGGTCTTCATATTCCATTCTTTGACCTGTATGCGCCTGTTAAGAAGTTTTTAATGAGAAGCTGGCAGCGGCGATGGGACGAGGACCCCAGGGGGGCTAAGTTGAGGAGTGTCAAACCCAAACTAGGGAAATGGCTTTCTAGCAGCGCTGGATCCAGGAGAGAGGAGGTGGTTTTGTCGCGGTTGCGAATTGGCCACACTCACGCAACCCACTCTTTCCGCTTGAGTGGAGAGGATCCTCCGCTCTGTCCGCGCTGTGGCGACTCGCTGAGTGTCAAGCATGTCCTTGTTGACTGCTGCGATTATGAAATTGAACGGTTTAGACACCTGGGAGGGTCACCCTCCTTGGAGTCCCTTCTTGGGGAGTTTCCAACCGTGGGACTGTCTAGTATTTTATCGTTTTTGAAAAGCATCGACTTTAATGTTATTTACTCGCCGACCTAAGTGTGTGTGTGTGTGTGCTATATTTCTTTCGTTTTAGCCGTCCTTTTACTGTGGACAGACTTTTAGCCACGTTGATTGTTGAAGCCATTCTGTATGCATTTTATTGAGTGTTATGGGCGCCACATGACCTTCGTTGTCGGCGCGCCCTTAAAACCCAATGATGATGATGATGATTAATATCTTTTGCCAAGCATTTCATGATGCATTTGAAGATGCAGGTAACATTAGAGATCAGGTGGCGGATCTGGAAGACTTGGATGGATGAAAGCGCATCCCAAGCCTTAGCTCTAGGCGCCATTGAGCCAGCTCTTGTCTCCCCCGAAGGAACGCGATTGAGCTGGGTGGGGGGGTGAGGGGGCATACACACGTCAGGGCCTGTGTGACGGCGGATTGAGTGATGGATCGCCGAATGGCTGAGGAAGTTTGAGTTATCGTCACGAACTGAGTACAAATGTATCAGAACAAGTATAATGTCTTGTTACCTGGATCTCGACAGGGAAACTATTTGCGTCGCAACCACTCTTCGGCTGGGAGTCACTGTTGGTGAGCCGGCAAACGGCCGAAAGGGTTATACATTGTTCCCGGTCACCAGTGGGAAGTGTTTAACGTGGGACGCAACCTGCGTAGACACCTTCACTTTCACAGTTGTTTAGTCCGCTCTAGAGCCGGGAACGGCTGCGCGTGCGGCAGGGGAGAGTAAATGGCATCGCTAAGCCAGTTTGACCTCCAGGTGCCGTTTCCAGCCGCTGGCAGTCGAAATAACGGATGTAGTGGGGCCCGCCGCTTCAGCCCTGTTGAGAGAGATGAGACGGCTCATCACAGCTGTCAGCGGCGATCACCGAGAGACGGCCTGACTGCGACAAGGAGTTTCCATCTCTGTTGTTCGAGAAACTCCGCAGCAGCCCTTGCTACGGCCAGTCCCCGTTGTACACAGATAAATCACCAGACGCCATCAGCCCGGACCTCGGCATCTCCGCGCACGACAGGCGAGGCGGAGAATGCCCTGCTGCTGAACGGCGCTCAGGTGCAGGCACCGATCCTGGAGCTGGTGCTTGCAAGCAATCGCGACTAGCACAAGCACAGCCCGGCTCCGCTCTTTATCGGTCTGCCCAACTTAGGCAACTCGTGCTACCAGAACGTTAAGCTGCAGTCGCTGCTGGGACTGTGGCCGTTCCTCAGCGAGATGGTGGCCCTGGGGCCGGCTCTGGACCCTGAACGATGTCGCACCCTGCGCGCCGTCACCTGCCTTATGGAGCTGCGCTAGAGCGCGTGCGGCACCTCCGTCTACAGCCACCTCAACTACCTGCGATGCGCGCTTGCTCGGATAGGCTCGGCGTTCCACAACACTGAGATGCAGGCTGCTCAGGCTACTGGATATCATCAAGGAGGAGGAGAACGGAAGCCAACCAGTCTCCCCCAAGCAGCCGGCCGACCACTGCCGCTAATCCAGTTAGAGATAAATTCCTGTACTAGACTATGGAATGATACACGTGCATGAAGTGCCAGGAGGCGGTGCTGAAGCAGCAGGAAAACATAGCTGATTCGTTAACGTGCCGCGGCGCCAAGGAAGCGGCGCAGCACCCACCTTGCAGGACGCGCTGTACCTCTCCATGTGGCCGACCGACGTGAGGTGCACTGCGAGAAGTGTCAGCACGACAAGTTCAACATCACCGCCCAGATCTCCAAATTACCCAGGACGCTGATTATACAGCTGAATCGTCACCTGTTTGTTGGAAAGGATTCGAAGAAGATCTGCGCCAACGTAAAGATCTCCAAGTTCGTGACGCTGCAGGATTGTGCGGTGGACGACGCCGTCCGTCCCCCAGCTTGGGACGCCACCAGGTACGGCTCGCAATGCCCGCCTGAGGAGTCGAAGTGGAAGGACTCGGCAGAGCCGGAGCGATCGGCGGCGCCGTGGGCGTTCGATCCTCCGCAGGTGTCTGACGCCGGTCTGGAGGAATTGGTGGAGCAGGATGGAGCCAAGGAGTGGCCCACGCGCGCTGTTGAAAACGAGGAATATCAGCTGCCGGAGGCCAACCGACGCTCGCTGCAGGAGGACGAGCCGGGCGACATCGCCGCCGATCCGGCACGGCGGTCCCAGCTCTGCGCGGAGGGCGACGACGACGACTTCGCCATCTGGGTATCGGATCGCTAACTGCTGTACTGCGCGGACCGCCTACGACCCTCACTCGACGAGATATCCAACTGGTGCGACCAGTGAAAGGTCCTGCCCTCTCTCGTAAAATGCTCAGTGACTACCTTCTCCCTATGCCCCAGCGAAGCGAGGGACAAAGTCAAGATCAGGCTCCATCTCAGGGGACAGGAGATTCCCCAGATAACCCACCCCACCTTCCTTAGCCTCACCTCGGACGGCACACTTTCATTCACAGAGCACATCAAGAGACTGAATAAATTGATGGCCCAAAGAAGAAACTGTCTGGCGACGCTGTCTGAACGCAATTACGGAGCATGCAAGCGAGTTCTCCGTACGGCCTACACGGCTTACATCCGCGCCAAGGCGGTCTACAGAGCGGCAGTTTATATGAATCACGCAGCCCCGCTCTTCAAGAGACCTACTAGAAGTCGAACATCGCGCTTGCACCCGCATTATCACTAGATGCACCCGAGAGACAAGAAAGGGACCCTAGAAGCTAAAGCAGACCTGAAAATATCAATACGTGGAAACTAGCGGGCAGAGAAGACCAAAGAATACGCCGCCTGCCAGATCCGACAAGAAGAGTCCTAGAAAACGACATCCCCAAGACTTACAATACCAAGCAAGGGGAAGCTTGGATTAAGAAGACAAGAGCAGACGGCCATTCGGGGGCGAGGGCAAGGGCACAGGAAGACAGACGAGGACATGGAAATGACCACCAAGCCAACCTTCCGCAAGAAAGGCATCTGGATGGAAGAGAAGAGCGACCCACGTGGTCTCCCCGCAGAGACGCAGAGCCTGGTCCCGCCAGTATTGCTGCCCGATCCACCAGCCGCCTCCTTCAACCTGCACCTCCAGGAACCTGTCGGAAGGAAAGACCCCCAGATAAACGCCTAGAAGCAGCTGAGAGGACCCTGGAAATATATCCATGTGGAGGCGTGGACTGACGGATCGGCCTCCTTAGGTATTACCAGGAGGAGCCGGGATACTTATCCACCGACCCGGGGGTCCCGCTACCAAAACCACCAGAGCGGCGGGGAGTTTGTGCAGTAGCACTCGAGTGGAGGAAGTGGCCCTGAAGGAGGCCACTTCCTTTATATTATGCGACCCCAGGGCATCCATCCAACCCGTAGCAGACCAGACAAATTCCAAGACACTAAAAGTAGAAGCCCCCTGGCAACATATTAACTTGCTATCTTCTCTAGGACACAAAATTGTGTTTCAATGGATGCCGGGACACCCGGGCATTCCCGGGAACGAGGAGACAGACAAATTAGCCCACCGAGGAGCACGGGAGGATCAGCGGGACATCCCCATCGACTAAGAGTCGGCCCGAGCGGCGGTGGCGCGCGCCGCATCGTTTTTCAGGACCAGCAGAATCAGAGATGCCCACCAGCACACCCGAAGCCCACGCCGGGGACAGACTCACTATCTACACGAGAGCAAACCATCCTGGCCCAACTGAGAGTGGGGTCCTCAATCGCCACATACGACACGCTTCACAGATTTGGTCGGGCGGATAGCGCCGCGTGTCCGGATTGCAGGGACCGGACTCAGTAGAACACCTCCTCACAGACTGCCCGCTCTACCAGGGCCCTCACCAGAGGAGGTGGGCCCATTGCCCTCCCTACACACTATTTTCACACAAGAAGCCAAATGCATATGGTCGTTCCTTCTGGAGGTGGGGAGGGTCGTCCAGGACCCTCCCCGAAGAGCTGGCGGAAAAGAAGAAGGGCGACAACTCAGCGGCTGAGGGTCAAACAGTGAATCCACCGGCGCCCATAGCTACCGGCTGGTGTCCTAGTCAGCCTAGTCTAGTCGGCCTCTACTACGGCGGCGCCACCCAGGCCGGACACTATGTGGCACACGTCTACAGCCTGGGCATGCAGCGTCAGTTCCACTGTGACGACCGCAGCGTCACCTGCGTCTCAGAGCAGCACGTGCTGTGCAATGGGCCCCATCACGATGGCTAGATCTTTTACCTGCATACAGATATCTGCAGGCAGGTGGACAAAGTAGAGAATGGAATGACCTAACAAAGTTTTATCATCAGGTGTGGACCCGTTCCAACGCTATTGAAATGTTTTGTACGGTGTGTGCAATACGGGCACTTTCCAACTGCTTCTCCTAATGCCTTTTTGTAATAAGCAACTTGTCTTGAGTGTAGTGTCGTCTGTCTTCACGGAGAAGTATCGAGCACAATCCGGGCCACAGATGGTGACGGATGCTGTGGAAACGCCGCCCGCATTTAAATATTAATTTCTGCCCCCATCGAGCCATGATTTGTGTTGTCGGAAGGGTCTTAGTGTCTTCCATAAAGTACATACCCTCAGGCAGTGTACCGAGTCCCAGGTTTATGGGTGGAGAGCAACACCTAAGCAACCTGAAAGCAACCACACTTACTTCTGTGCCGTTCTTCACAATCTTCCAGCCACTTTACTGTGGATTATTTCTCTTAAAACCAATTATCCCGATGAGTATGAAGTCTTTCAACCATGACAGGGAAAATATTTTGATGATATTTGTGTTAAGCTTAGAATCTCACTTGAGCTAAGAACTTAACTCGAAGTTAAGCTTAGAATTTCACTCGAAGGAAGGTGAGTCACCCTTCTGATTGGGTGTTTGTTACCAGTGGCGTCCTGCAGGGCTCAGTGCTGGGCCCAGTGTTGTTCCATGTCTATATCAATGACCTGCCAGACACCATCACCTCAAAAAATAAAAATAACGATCACAAGCGTTTGAATAAGGATTTACTTTACTTTTGCAACGTTGTAACTAATGGCATTTCTACCTTTTTGCAGGGTGAATTTCACCCTATGCTTCCTAATGCAAAATCAGTTTTGGGATGCAATGCAAACCAGGTTGATGGACAATGTAAGCTTCAGCCTTATTGGATGCTAAGCATGTAAAAAAGTACAACCAACATTCAAAGACATTACATGGGGAGGAGTGCAAGAAATCTTAGATTATAAAAATTAGAATCACCCCATGTTCCCTAGTGTAAAATCAGTTACATTATGCAACACAAACCTGGGTGATGTACAATGCAAGACTCAGCCTTACTGAACGTACAAATGTAAAAACGGATATTTAAAGACATTGCATGGAGGAGGAGAGTACAAAATCACAATATATGTGCTGATACTTTATAGACACCTCATCTTATTGAGAACCCTGTCATATTCAGAACACTGACAATTGGCACTCGCCTGGATATGTACTACACAAATATTTTAGGTCCACCTTGCAAGACAATGTGTCACTGTAGACATCATGTGCATATGAACAGAGTGAACCAGGGAGTCCATGGCGCCCTAATCCTCAAAGTTGGTAATATTAGCCCTACGATGTTACAGGGAATAGACGACTTTCCTGTAATTATAAAAGGAACAATTAATGGACAAAATCCTTGAAAATCAGGAAAACTAATTTTTTGTTCACCTCAATTTACTTAAAGCAAATATATGACCTATTGACTAACTATGCTGGGTTAACCCAAGCATCACATGTGATCATGAACCTGACAGCTTCTGGCAGCTTGCAACACATAGGGTTGCATGGCCACACTATTTGGTGGCAGCTTTCACATGACAAACACTACCAGATAAAGTGTAGTTCATGCTAAAAAACAGGGTAGTCAGCTATTTTACTTTGAACTTTAAAATGATCGGCTTTAAAATGGCTTTATGATTGTGTTTTCACCCTTGCATTGACTATTTTAACCTTTCATTGACGTGCATTCATGACACCTCACATTGTTGAGGATGATGTGAATATATGGAACTGAATTGAGCTTGCAGAATTGCATACAAAGAGCTTTGAGTGGAATTAAATATGCCAACTATGTTTTATCACCACTCTCTCCAAAGCTGCTATCTCAGTTAAAAACAGCCCATTTTAAAAGTTGGAAAATCCCTTTAACTGGAAAGTCACTTCAAAATACAACTTGGCCCTCCACTATTCCAGATATTCTTGCACATTGGCAGAAAGTAGGTACGTGTAGATATCCATGGCGGGTCAAGAGTTGAAAAAGATATAAGAAATATCATTAATTTTTGGTGACTACTAATTGGAGCCAAAAATTTTGTCAAGCTTAAGAGCATCCAACACCATACAATAAAGCAAAATTCAAGAAGTCAAAGCTAAACTCAATAATATATGAAGGTGACATGAGCATGGAATACATAGTAGTCAGCTAACTGATATTAAAACTGAGTAGAACGTTTCTGGCCATATTAATATTTTTAAGAAAAAATATATAGTTTGCCACACCACCATATTTAGGGGCATCTCCAGGCCAGTTTTCAGAAGGTTGCAGCTTTTAACAATATCTTGTTGGGGCAGCCTCAGGGAATACCTATTGGCTTGGGGCAGCTTTTGCCCATCATTGGGGCAAGAAAGGAAAGCTTGGGCCAGAAAGTGACACTTAGGGCAGCACGAGGCGGACATAGCAGCACCAAAAATACATTTATAAAGGAAATTGTTGTTTTTTAGTGGTCCTGCTACGGTATAAGCGCAAGATATATTCCCCAGCGGAAAGAAAAGCCTTCTCCGCAACCAAATGTAGACCCTGATTGATACTTAACAATACCTTAGGTTACATTAGGTGTGCTGGTACAAGTCTTTATAAGGCAAGCCTTGTCGCCCATGTGCCTGCCTTGCTCACAAAAAAACCTATGGCAAAAAGTAGGTGTGCGTACACATTAATGGCAGCTCAAGAGTTGAAAAGATACAAGAATAGCATTAATTGTGTATGGCTACCAATTGGAGCCAAGTATTTTCTTGTTTAAGCTTAAGAGCATACAGCAGCAAATAATAAAGCAAAATTAAAAAAGTCAAAGCTATACCTACTCAATAATCTATGAAGCCGACATGAGCACGGAATATATTTTAGTCGCCTAACTGATTCAAAACTGAATAGAATGTTGCTGTCCATATTAATACCTTTAAGGAGAAATGTATAGAGTTTGCCACACCACCACATTTAGGGACATTTCCAGGCCAGTTTCCAGAAGGCGGTAGCTTTTACCAAGATCTTGTTGGGGCAGCCTCAGGGAAGACCTATTAGTTTGGGGCAGCTTTTGTCCATCATTGGGGCAAGAAAGGAAACCTTGGGCAGAAAGTGACACTTAAGGCAGCACTGACACAGAGGCGGACATAGCAGCACCAAAAGAACACATTTATAAAGAAATTATTATTAGTATTTTTTAATGGTCTTGCTACAGTATATAGGCAAAATATATGCCACAGTGAAAAGAAAAATCTGCCCCCACCAGATGCATGCTCTGATTGACACTTTACATTACCTTAGGTTACCTAAGGTTGAGGTGTACTGGTACGGATCTTTATAAGGAAAGCCATGTCACCCATGTTCCTGCCTTGCACACAAAAAACACCTGCCAACATGATTCTTAACATCGAAGCATGACATTTTCATTCTGCTCCTACACCGCATCCAAAATTGCAGTAAACGCCTGTAAATAGATGTAATCAGATATTGATAAAAACCAAGATACCTTTGATAAAACTGACTCTATGCGTGTGTTTAACCACGGCCCTAAAAAACATCCAATGTAAGCGACTTGTACGAAGCTGGACATACTCCAAGCGATCGAAAAAACCAACCAATCACTGATCAGCATAGCGAGAAAGCCGAATGCTGATTGGTCCATTTGGAGAAATGTCAAACGCAAGCCGCGAAAGAACCTTTAAAAGCAGGATGCTTCCTGACAAAATGTGGCATTACTCATAGAAGAAATTTGTGTACCAAGCACAATAATGCTGCGCCATGTTTGTAAAAAAGCGTCATGCTTGCTCCCAAAGGTATAAGCCACTAACTGCTGCCAAATCTTGTAAGAAATTCTCTATCAAAGAAGAAAACTCGGCTTGTTCGAAGGAGACCAATGGCGGGCAAAGGCGAATTCAAATCTCATTGCGAAAACGTAGAATTCGGCAAGTCAGGATAAAAGGGTTTATCCTGACATGCTCCGATGTCAGAATAAACTCGGATCTGGACTTTTCGCATCAAATAACATAGGGTTAAATTTATACTGATTTTTTGGTTATGATAAATTGAAATTCATTGATTTGGCGCTTATCCTGACCAAATGTCAGGATAAGCGGAGAAACTAAAAGCCATTTTTCCTATGTATTTCCAATGGAGAGGTCATGCCTCGTACCTGACCTTAGGTCATCGATATCAAAAATACCGGAACATATTTTAGAGAACTCGGTGGGGCCATTATGTGATATGAGTTTCAATCGGATAAGTTCACCCTGCTCCGACTTATGCTATCTTAAACTTTTTTTGAGGTCGGGTCACTTGACCTGTAATGGTGACCTGACCTGAGATGACCTAACCTTAAAATTTTCACAGAAGTTGTAAAAATGATGAGGGAAAAGGTATACCAAGTACGGCGGCGCTACGCGCCGCCGTTTTTCTGCTGTCTCCGAAAAACCCGACGGGGGGCGGGTACCCGCCCCCCCGTCAATGCGCGTGTTAAAGAGGGTGTTCAGGTGTAGCTGATGTGAAACAAGTTTACACACTGCACCATTTTAACTCGCCAGCCGCTGCCTTCACCATTCAAAGTTTGTATTGTCATCTTTTAGAGCCCGAAACTGCCATTGGTTTCCCCTCCCCCACAGCCTACCGGCCGGAACCAGCCTCTATGGTCCGGGCTACCTTGTAAAGAAACATCCATGCCTGCTGTGCCACACAAAATCAGACTTTCCATGTATAGACATTTGACTGTTTATATAGACTGTGACCAGGCGCCCGACATGCTTACTCAGCATGGGCAGATGATGGCGCCTCCGTTGATCCAGTGGGAGGGGGAGGGGATGTCCGACCACCTCGTTCTCTTTAACACGCGCATTGACGGGGGTCTGAGCCACCTTCGCATTGACGGAGGGGCGCGTACCCGCCCCTCCCCTAAGATCTCAAGAACCACGGTAGGTAGCGAAAAACGGTAAACGGCGTTGGGCTGCCTATCCACTTCTCCATCGAAAACATTTGAACCATTTTTTGTCAGGTCACATTTAAGGTCACGAGAGGTCAAAACATGCCGTCATAGGGATAGCATGTAAATTCAGTTTTTCGGTCATTGCATCTGAACAAGTAAAGATAGAGCAAAACGACTTAAGCTATATGACTCCTCTCATCAAGCCGAATCGAATGATATATAACTTTACCTTGCTAGGTCAAATCAAGGATTTGACCTGACCTGAGATCAGGTCAGCGTCAAATTATTTAAAATGCATATCATTAGAACTGCAAAGCCCAGGCGAGTCTAATGCAGCTAAAATAAATGCTCTGTCACCATTTGTTACTCAGTTATTCCGTAAAAACCATTTTTCCCATGTATTTCCAATGGAGAGGTCATGCCTCGTACCTGACCTTAGGTCATCGATATCACAAATACCGGAACATATTTTAGAGAATTCGGTGGGGCCATTATGTGATATGAGTTTCAATCGGATAAGTTCACCCTGCTCCGACTTATGCTATCTTAAACTTTTTTTGAGGTCGGGTCACTTGACCTGTACTGGTGACCTGACCTGAGATGACCTAACCTTAAAATGTTCACAGAAGTTGTAAAAATGATGAGGGAAAAGGTATGCCAAGTACGGCGGCGCTACGCGCCGCCGTTTTTCTGCTACCTCCGAAAAACCCGAGGGGGCGGGTACCCGCCCCCGTCAATGCGCGTGTTAAATCCGCCCCTGATCCTGGCAAGACTTTACGGTGTCCTGATGGCACTTTGGCATTAACCTCAACAATGCTCAGACATCCCACCGGCGCCCCAGACTGATGGTTCGGATACACACAATTTTTGGTCGCATCAGATAATGAGATATCAACGGATCTGAGTTATAAGATGAACTCAAATCAGCGACGCATGTATAAAAACGTGTACACGCCAATTTGAAGCAGTTTTTCAGTATGCTTGATTCATTGTCCGCTGCCCTTGGGCGTCAGCTGCTGCGGGCAAGGCGACTCTGGAGGTGGGATTCCCGCGCGGCGATCATGTAACGCTCAGAGTGAGTGCGCTTGGGTCACGCAACGTCAAGTCCTTCGTCACGATACAAATGACAATCAACTAGAATGTGTCAAACTATATTTGCTTGTCAATGTGTTTGCTGATAGCTTAAATGCGACCTCATCAATGCTGGGTACTGCTAAGAGAGTGTTTTTACCTCTGACCCGCGGCATGCCTTGTCGCTTCTACCCTGTTTTGCCGTCGAGAAGCGGCACCCCGCTCAAGGCCACCGGAGGCCAGTGACTCAGCTGGTTGACCTACTTTCTGGATAGCGAGGTGGGAATCCGAGGGGGTAATAAGCTGCGAGCGTTAGCGTTACACTGAGCTCCTTTTTCTTTGCACTTTCTTTGATAGATTGGAAGGCAAATCTCACACTAAAATTTGTAGAATTTGCACATTTATGTGTAAGAGAGTCCAGAGTGCAACGCTATACGAATGAACAATAGCGTATGCAAGGGAGGGGGCTAGGGGGCTCAGGCCTCCCGCCATGTCCGAGTGCCTGTAGTTAACACGCGCATTGACGGGGGGCGGGTACCCGCCCCCTCGGGTTTTTCGGAGATAGCAGAAAAACGGCGGCGCGTAGCGCCGCCGTACTTGGTATACCTTTTCCCTCATCATTTTTACACCTTCTGTAAAAATTTTAAGGTTAGGTCATCTCAGGTCAGGTCACCATTACAGGTCAAGTGACCCGACCTCAAAAAAGTTTAAGATAGCATAAGTCGGAGCAGGGTGAACTTATCCGATTGAAACTCATATCACATAATGGCCCCACCGAGTTCTCTAAAATATGTTCCGGTATTTTTTGATATCGATGACCTAAGGTCAGGTACGAGGCATGACCTCTCCATTGGAAATACATGGGAAAAATGTTTTTTACGGAATAAATCAGTAACGGATGGTGATAGAGCATTTATTTTAGCTGCATTAGACTCACCTGGGCTTTGCGGTTCTAATGATATGCATTTTATATAATTTGACCCTGACCTGACCTCAGGTCAGGTCAAATCCTTGATTTGACCTAGCAAGGTCAAATTATATATCATTCGATTTGGCTTGCTAAGAGGATTCATATAGTTCAAGTCGTTTTGCTCTATCTTTACTTGTTCAGATTTAATGGCCGAAAAACTGAATTTACATGTTATCCCTATGACGGGCATGTTTTGACCTCTCGTGACCTTAAATGTGACCTGACAAAAAAATGGTTCAAATGTTTTCGATGGAGAAGTGGATGGGCAGCCCAACACCGTTTACCGTTTTTCGCTACCTACCGTGGTTCTCGAGATCTTAGGGGGCGGGTACCCGCCCCCCGTCAATGCGAAGGTGGCTCAGACCCCCGTCAATGCGCGTGTTAA